>MU223073.1:1833858-1861151 GCA_018584345.1 Thuja plicata | reverse complement strand
TGGAGGTTTATGGTTTCTAATTGAGTCCAAGCTTTCATATTTACATACTTGTTTACATTCGAAATACAATTGCATATCTATTTGAATATCATAGCTTCATTATTAGATTTACTTCTACTACTTGCTATCATTCTTTATTTCAATTATTGATTTCAAGGTTAATTCCTAAATCGGGGTTTGACTAAGGCAAACCCCTCCCCCCCAACAAACAAATCCATTTTTCTTGCAGGTACAGGTTCGGAACAGCAGATTGGAGTGCAGAATCGGATACTTTTTTCGGCAAACTTTCGGGATCCGGAAACAAATTTTCAGTATGAGACTTTTTAGGTCGATTCTGCCCTAGGTCGGAATCGGAAATTCTAGGTCAATGGTGACATTGACTTGAGGGTACAAATCGGAACTATGTAAGAACAGAAAAAGATTTCTGGGTTTTGTTCGTCTCTGCATTTCTATTCCAAATCCGGTCTCAAATTTTCCAGAAACTGAGTGCAGACCCCCGAAAACAGCATTCTTCAGATCTACAACATTTCAAGGTGAGTACTTTTCTCCTATCCATTTCAATTAAGGTTATCAATCTTTCTAAATCTATCACACTCACTCCTATAAAACAGGAGTTAGGGTTTTTCTCTTTATCCCTACCTTAATAGGTTGATTCATTTATACATTGATCCTTTCTTTAGGTTTAACCAATTTGGATCTTCCCTTTATGAAGTTTGGGATTAGGAGGACAATCTTATCTTCTTCACACATTAAATTTATCCCATACATTTCAATAAACACATCTATTTCAAATGTAACATCTTTAAACACCTATTTTCTTATCTTACATTTTGGTGACCTCTATTTTAGATGTTACAGGAAATATACTAAACAGTTTCCTAGTAGAACAAGAAATCAAACCTATGTTACCCAGAAACGTGTTTCTACCCCTAAACCCCAGGTTTCGAAAACGGAAACAGTTTCGGGGACAGGGGGGCAGCTGGAAACGTTTCGATGTCATCCCCGATGAAGCAATTTTTTGAAAACTGTCCTGGAAACTTGGGGACAATCAACGACAGTTTCGGAAACCTTTGACCGTCCTCGGGACGGCTAGGGTATGGTTTGGTCGTCCCCAGCCGTCCCAGGGACTTCTAGCCGTTTCCTGAAGAAAGAGGCAAAAAGTAAGATAATTTTATAAAATATTTGCAATTTTTTTTAATCTCATGTGGGCCCCACACCTCAAAGCAGCCCTAAATATTAAAATATGTTATTATTAATGTCAAATCTTAAGCATATGATCGAAAATATCAAATTGTGCATTCCTTGCAAGTTGCGTATAGATTGGCCCTAATGAATAGAGTTATGCCTGAGTGAATAATCATTTGATCTTCCTGTTGTTAGAATGTGAACAAAGTTATCTGTGAATTTTGTCTTTGGTGAAAATTTGCAAATTGAGTGTAAATCTAAGCAATATTTAGTATTCTCAGACCAAATCTGAAGGGCAGCAACATACTATCTTTGTTTTCATTTTGACTTCGAATCTTGAGACTTTGAGTCTTCTGACATTATATGAGCATTGATGCAATGATGATTGAATCTTGATATATGATATGATACTTTAAGTCTTTAACTTCTCATTTTGTTGACACTTGCAGCCTTTGCGCATTTTGATATATGATTTGATACTTTTCATTGTTTCAATGAATTATATCTATGAATGTATAAAATTGGAATTTGAAGTCTCATTTGATTCATTTGATGCTATCCTATGTTCTTATTGTATGATGATTCAATTGATGCTATGTTCTATGATAATTCGATGAATGATCTTTGATTTTAGATTTATAAATGTTATTATGTTGGTATGATGAATGTTACAATGTTATATAATTCATGAATATATTTGAAATTTCAGATTTCCCTATATATATATATATATATATATATATATATATATATATAGCCGTCCCCGTCCTCATCCCCTGCTCCGGGCGAAAAAAAATGTCCAGGAAACCCGTTTTCCCATCCCACCGTCTCGAAAACTTGGGGTAACATAGAATCAAACAAAATGTATATTTTGTAAAGAAATTAATCATGGTGGCATAAATAGATTTAAATACCATATTGTCGGCATACGTGGCCATGATATTGAGCCATGTAAATATGCAATTGTCGAGGTAGTTCGTTTCTGTTATGTCCAATTAGAAACATTTGAACAAGAAAAGGAAAATAAGAAGAGGCAATTGGATGAGTTAAATGCTATTGGTTCCCGTTCATCTGCACCCGCATCCTCATCCGCACTCGCATCTGCATCCATAGGTTGTGTTGGAGAGGGTTCTTCCATGCCTCACTTTCGTCCTAGTGCTTCTGCTAGTGCTAGTGCTTCTACTTCTGCTCCTCCTAGTGACACTGTTTCCTTTGGTCCTAGAGTCAAGAGATCCAATGCCATGATGTTGCAAGAAAACAAATTTGCAAGTTTTAGTACTTTTGCAACATTCCATTTATTGCAGCCAGGTAATTCTTTTCATTTGATTGCTTTAAAATTAAATTTTAAAATTTATAGTTTGAAGTTGAACTTTGCTTTGTCTAATGATTAATCGCAATGAATTGTTATAATTTTCTCACATATACTTATTTAATCTATTTGTGATAGGTCTCCTTACTGGCAAGGCAATGATAGATGTCGTAACCATTTGTGGGGCGGGGTTTAAAGCCCCTACTAATGCTAAGTTAAGTGGCCCCCTCTTGTTAGGAATGGTTGATGATATGAAAGTTGAGCTAGAGGGCCACCAAGAGTCTTGGAGCAAAAAGGGTTGAACCATCATGACAAATGGTTGGACGGATAGGAGGAATAGGACACTCAGAAATTTTCCTGTTTCCTACAGAGGTGATTAATCATTCTACTTCCCTAAATGCATTGAATAATTTAAATTTTGATTTATTGATTGATCAATGATCATTGATAATTATTTTTCTTTATTTTCAGGATCCACCATGTTTTTAAGTGCATTGATGCTTCCTCACATGTGAAAAATGCCACATACTAATGTGAGGCTATTGAGAAGTCATACGTGAGGTGGGGGAAAAAATGTGGTGCAGGTGGTGACAGATAATGCAGCAAGTTATGTTGCTCCAGGTAAACTTTTAAGTTTTGATGGAGAGGCACCCAAAAATTTATTTAAATTTTCTTATCACATCTAAATAATTTAAAATTGGTGCAAGTAAACTTTTGATGGAGAGGCACCCGAAATCATTTGGTCTCCATGTGCGGCCCATTGCCTTGAGCTCGCATTGGAGGATATTGGTAAGCTTGAATGCGTGAAAGGATGCGGTGATAGGGCCAAAAACATCTGCAAATTTATCTACAATCATGCATTGGTCCTTAGCATTATGAGGCAATACACGGGGCAAAAGGAGTTGGCTCGTCCTAGTATCACAAGGTTCGCCTCAAATTTTATCACTAAACTCCTTGATGAAATCAAAGGCATCTTTGAGGCGCATGTTTGTTGGTGAGGAGTGGACTTCCCCATCCTATGCTACGACCACTGCAAGGATGGATGTGACAGATTGCATTTTTGATGAGGCAGGTTTTTGGACCCCTTGTGCAAAGATCGTGCAGGTAAATTTATTACAGTTTAAAATTTAGTATTTACTTTTTATAATTTTATATGCATATTTTTTGTTTTGTTTGCAACTTTGCAATTTTTCTTATTTTCATGCACAGTTGTGACTTAAGTGTTTTTGTTTAATAGTATTTGCAGGTCATTGAGCCCCTGGTAGTTCTCCTACGAGTTGTTGATGGGGAGAAGCCTGCTATGTGCTACATATATGAGGGCATGGATAACGTCAAGGAGGCCATTAGATCTATATATGGAGAAATTGAGGATAAGTATAGCCCCATTTGGGAGATAATTGATAGGAGATGACATAACTAGCTTCACAAGCCCATCCATGCAGCAAATTATTTCCTCAATCCGGCATTGCATTTCTGCAATGTTTTCAAGGCAGATGAGGAGGTACTTAGTGGCCTATATAGAGTGGTACAAAAGATGTCTACTGATACCACAACTCTATTGCAGAAGATGGACGCATTTGATAATGCAACAGGGGCGATTTTCACAAGAAAAATGTGCAAAGACGTTCAAATAGAATTGCAGCCCGGTAGAAATATATGTTAAGGTTCTTAAGTTTATGCACTTTGATTTTATAATCTAGCCTTAAAGTTGGAAATGAGATTGATTTTTTTTTTCTTTTCTTATTTCAGATAGATGGTGGCAACTGTTTCGGCCTACAACCCCACACCTTCAAAAAATTGTCATCTGCATATTGAGCCAGCCATGCAACGCTTCAGCATGTGAGCGCAATTGGAATATGTTCAAACGCATCCACTCGAAGAGGCGTAATAGATTGTTTGTGCAGAGGTTGAATGACCTAGTCTTTGTTCATTACAACCTTCATCTTAGAACCAGATAGGTTTTGGACAACGACACCTCTCTGATCACGCTAGAGGAGGTCGATCCAGAGTCTGAGTGGCTCACTGAGTCTACCGATCCTATCTTCACTGATGAGGACCTTGAGTAGGTTGACCAGGCAAATCAAGAGGTTGAGGCTGTGAACATAAAAGAGGAAGATAGAGCACGATCAGGGAAAGCTAATGTTGATTAGAGTGACACCTCACAGGCATAGACTATGGTTGCTCAGTCATCCAGGACCTACCTTAGGCGCCTTTTTAGGAGGGATATAGGCTACTCTGAGACTGAAGCTAAGCCAAAGCCTGAGCCATAGACTTGTTTTTGTTTACACATGTTTGGGAACATTTGATGTCATGGATTTCATGGATTTTATATACATTTGACAATATTTATAATACTATATATATCTATGTTTGCTATTTCCTTCAGCTACAATTTACATTTGTACTTATGTGATGGATGTAGGTTTATGTATGTGATCAAATTAGCTTCTATTTGATGATGTTATAGTGTCTTTAAGCTTTATTCAATAATGGTGCATGAAACAAGTTTTAAATCGTTAAAAATCTCTAAATTTCAAGGGTTTTTTCATTTTGTCGAGTCATTGCCGATTCTGAGTCGAGTCATTGCCGAGTCACAAGTCGAGTCATTCTCGCCGAGTCCGAGCCGAGTCTAAGTCTAGGAACTTTGCAACATACCGAATCATGAAACCATTAGTGTGGCCTTAAATGCAGAATGCCATCTATCCTTAAACTACAGAACTATTTATTAACTTTCATAAAAATAAAAAGTTAGAAAATATCTTTCAGGTACCATGTTCAACTGCAACAGTGTAAATTTCATGTTAAAATAAGTGCTTACACTAAATACTTCAGGGGTTGGAAAGAAACACAACTTCCAATGGTAAGAGTCCTTGGGGAAAATATAAGCCAGTGAGCTTTAACAAAGTGGGTATCCAACAAGAAACAATGCACCAAATCAGGAAACCAGTAATGTTGTTTAAAATGCAAAACAAAATCTATCCTTTAACTTCAGAGCTATTGATAAACTTTCATAAAAATAAAAGTTCAAAAATATTTTCAGGTTCTATGCTCAACTGCAACAGTGCAATTGTGCCTCGGCCACAACCAAAAATGACGAAATTATGAGGATGTTTATATAAATTTCATATTTGTTTTATAAAATAGTAAGATCAGAACAAACAGGCTTAAAAGGCTGATAGAAAAATTATGTAGATCAATTTCTCTATTCAGACTTCATTACATGTATTAAATAGTGTCATGAATAACAGGACACTGAATATGCTGCCAGATCTGGCCCTACAATTATAACAATAGCATAAAATAATAAAGATGTCCCAAGTATATATGACATTGGGTATTACATTATTAATTTAAAATCAGAACCAAAAGTTTATGTAGAAACGAGCAGAAATTGAATTAAAAACTGAACACAGTCCCCTGAATTTATTTTCATTTGGCTTATTTGAATAGTTCCCACTTATCTCAATGTAGCAGTGAACCATTATAACAATGTATTGTCTGTAGACGATAGCTAGACAAGTTATACCTTGGCAATATCGGCTGGTCTGAGAGCACCTTGAATGTCTTGCTTGTTAGCTAGTATCAACAAAGATGACCCAGATAATCTCTGTCAAATAAAATAACCAAAAATCAATATTCTCGAATATCTACAGTAATGAATATGAATTTCCTAATTATTAAAATACATTCTTCGATATTTATTTATAATGACAGAAGAATTAACATCCTTAAAGTGATATGATGATGTTGTCCATGCATTCAGATGCAAACAAATTGGCTTCCACCATAAATCATTAGACAGACATAATACCCTACAAAGTCAAGATCTGAGCTTCAAAAATGGTGAAGCTGCTATGCACAATGCTTGTAAGGCAGATTTACATACACCTTTCTAATGGCATCATGAAATACATATCTATTAGCTTGAAAGAAGATGAATGTTTTTTCTTTAATAGCTCATAAACCTCTCCTACATAAGTAATTAAAACTTGGATTCAATCTCATGACAACTCACTTTTGATAGACTACCATATGATATCTACCCATTTGATACACAAAATAAGACAGAAGCAATATAAGATTTGAATAGAGAGATTCACAAAAAAGGACCTATTATTATAGTTGTTGCTTAATTGAAATTTGCAGTGAAGCCAATGTTATGTAAACAATAAATGAGAAGATATAATCAGAAAGTAGTATATTAAATAGGCTGGCATAAAATTTATGCCATCATATAATAAGAAACCATTTAAAATGTCAATTCTTGTAATGATCCTAACTGGCTCTATCCTCAAATTAATTGTAGAAACCTCTTAAATTCTGGAAATTGATTTTTTTTCCAATCTTTTAAACAATGTATATATTTCTCTTTTTTTTTTAACAACATTTTTCCAAATATAAAATTTGCATAACAAGTAAATTTAAATTTTAAATTAAATACTACTGGAGTTCATTACCGTTCGAAATACAGAACTTTCATATATCAAACCCGATTCCTTTTGAAATCAGCACCTTAACACTAAATAGTAATATTCAAAGGAAGGGAAATTGCTCACGTAAACCTCGAATGCATCCACGATTCTCCCTGTGGTTGAACGCGGCTTGTATTGCAGATTGCAGCTGATACATAACAATTAGCAAAGGATGTTTGCAACGTCCACAAGCTGTAACCACACTCCACAGCACGCCCTAGTTATATTTTGAAACAAACTCCTACCGTTTCCCAAAAGCTGCCGCAGCTATAACAATATCATCAGCGTCAAGGCTGAATCAAGTGTTGGAGCAAACAAAGAATTCTGTAATGACCCTGTCTAAGTCATAACTAAATTCAACATCAATTTCCCTTTCAATTCATTAGTTTGGCATTTTGTCGAACAGTTGGCAGGCAAGCTCTGATACCACTGTAAAGACCCTGACTGGCTCTATCAATTAAATCAACTGAAAGCACTATTTCTTCCTTAATAAATTATAATATTCAAATAGCTGGTGCTTATTTCTATCAAATTCCTTTGTCCCTTTCGGCATCCATACAAACATAAATTGAATAATTCAAGGTATTGCGATAACAACTAGGTAGTTCTGATTTTCAAGCATGCATTAACTGATTTAATTTAATGAAGCATTACAACTCTTAACAGCGATTCATTTATTCATTTAATAAATTCAGAACGAACCTGACTTGATTCACATTTGATAGGACCTGCTGCTGTCAACATCTATGGTGGCTGTTGTTGACGTCAATCATGCTGACTGTTGTTGGCGTCAATAATGTTGGCTGTTGACGTGTGGTGTGGACTAGAGTGCGGGTCTATAAACCACCGCGTGACTTGCTGGTGTTTGACGTGGGGTGTTGGTGCTACAGACTAGCACACGCAGCAGTAGATGCAGTGCAGCTAATATGGCAGCACTCCTTCCTTTGCCGCGGCTGAGCTCCAGCTCCAATTTCCCACGCGTGACCTCCTCAGTTCAGCTTAGGAGCTCGTTTCAGCCCCAGCTTTATCACAACCAAAGCGTGGATGCCTTTGAGCTGTTACAGCATACAATGGCAAAATCCCAACTTCTTTGCCAATGGTAGTAACTCATATTGCTGATCAAACCCTTCAGTTCGCATTAATGATTTGAAGGAAACAACTCCACAGATTTCCAGAATGAACTCGCACCCTCAGTGTGCATAAACAAATTCAGAAATATCTCTTTCCTTCAGCAACAGGCAGACAGTAAGAAAGAAACACAATTGACTATACAACAGCAATCGATCAATGATTAACTCAAGAAGAATCAATCTTCGAGAAACTAATTTGACCCTTCAGCTAGGGCTCAGATAATTAGGAACAATTCCCAAGAACAATTTTCAATAATCAATATTCGATCCTCAGCACTAAGAATGACTCTGTATTTATAACACCTCGGACGCCATAGTTTCCAAAAAGATATACCAGTTAACCAGTCTCTGGAATAGCAACTTCCAATTTATAATAAAGTATTATTATAATAATTAAACTTTATTATTAATTAATAACATATCGTTATTAATTAACATTAATTAATTAACCAATATGCAATCCAATGATAAAACTTGCATCCACTGTTGATCCTGCCAAACTGACGGAGCCATCCACTGCATTGCCAAAATTAGCAACTACCAAAAATAGACTTACTATAAATAGTAAGTCCCCAATCAAAGAACTGTACAGACTGAACATTGTCTGGAAAACTGACCACTGCCGATACTGCCCTGCCAGAAAGGGAAACTAACTAAACTGAGTTACTAAAAATAGTAAGTCTAGACTTACTAAATATAGCAAGTCTGCCAACTAGAACCCTCAAACCCAGGCATCAGCTCATGAGGGTCATGATGATGAGCTGACCAAGCTACTGCAAAGACCTGCTAAAAAGGGGGTCATCACAGTCTGCCCTCCCCAAGATTGCTTGTCCTCAAGCAATCCCTAAACAAATGTACATCGCAATCCACCTGGATCCCACGGGAAAAAGTAAACCATGCCCCCGGCATAAATTGTTAGCTCTTGTAGCATTACCCACAATGCAAACCGGATAGCTCTGTAAAGAGACCCAAAACAACCATTTACCCAAACTCCTGTACTAAATCTGTCTCTACCTGGATCCCGGAAGAAGTGAGCTTCTGGATCATCAAAAACCAAGATCTATGGGAGACTGAGATCGCATACACCCTGAGCTCCCCCTGCACACCCAACTGACCCGAACTGAGTGTGAAGACCCTCTACGCAACAGTGATGAATACCCCTGAACATAGTTGTACCTGGACCCAAATATCCACACACTGTATAATCCCTACAGTCACCATAACTCTGCAAGTTACCTGCTACTAACTTGCAGCCAAAACTCCCATCAACTGTTGATGGCGAGAACCCATCCCAAAACAGATGATAAGGGCTAGGAGCCAATCCACACCTACGTGCCATCAACTCATCAACATGTGGGTCCAATGAAAACCGATGAGTGCTCCTCACTGTGTAGTGCTGGTAAAACTCTCCGCTCTCGGTCAAAGGCTCATCATCCCCCAGTCGCGAACCCACGGATGGTTCCAATCTCGAACTCTGCACAAATGGTTGGGCAAGGTCCCAGGTGACCCTCTCAGCAAACCCAATCTCAAAATCTCTGTGTGGGAGCATCGTAGTCAAGGTACCTACAATCTCTCTCACCAAACGCCGGATCGCACTAGCACCCCGAATGAGAACACCCTCTGAAGCTCGGTAAGATCTCTCATGAAATTATGAACTCTCAAGCAGGTGGTCCAAGAATGACTGTGAAGTAAAAATTATAAGTGGAAGCGTCAATCTGCTTCCCTACAACCCACAGCTGGTCCTCCTGCAAATGTGGCACTGCCAACTGTCTACTGTCACCAGCTATATGTAATGTGGTAATAGATTCGCTTCCCATAGCAGGAAGCAAATCACCGTGAGAGCTCGTCCCTACTGATGCTCTTGCCTCCTCTGCCCCCGTATCTCGGATAGATGTGTCAGTCACATCATCACATTCCACATCTCCAACCGTGGACATTATCAGATCACCAGACACCACAATATGTAGCTATACTGGATCTGGTACTGGTGTAGACTGAAGCTGCTCCAGTTCTACAGTCACCTCAGCTAACTGAGTCTGTGATTCCCGGAGAGCCAACTGAGTACTCTCTAAAACCTTAGAAGTCGTCATGAGCTCCTGAGTAAGCTCACTCACCTCCTCCTCTCTATCCAAGAGTGCCTCATATGTTGTACTCCCCCACTCAACTAGGTGATCTCAATCGGCTACCAAATGAAAATAATCCTGTCTCAAAATCCTGACAGCCTCCCGTAATGAATGAATCTCTGTGAGGGACAAGTAACAACTACTATGCTCCTTATCCATAGGAGAACCCCATCCGTGAACAGCTAGCAGCTGTCGTGCAACATCAAAATGCTCAGATGGAGTGACAATATCACGCTCACTGACTCTCAACTGACTAGTCACATGATGACTCTGAGTAGTCAGTCTCCTATGCAACACCTCTGACATGTTGTCCATACTGCAAACAGAAGTGGTACCCAATGTACTCTCAGAAACACTATCTCCCCGTGTGCTGCCGACTGAGCTTTGTGAACTGACAACTGAACTGACGTCCTCAAACAGAGTATCAACATCTGCCGTGTCTCCGTCAAACTCCTTCGTACATGAGGAAGCTGCTATCGAGTCTGCCTCCCCCACACTGTCAGCTGCCCCGTCCTCTGCAACCTCTGAAAATCCCGATCCTGGGACTGATCTACACTCTCCAACAACTCGAAGACCTCTTCCAGGGTCTGATACAAACATGGCTCACTACTAGTGGAGTCATCCTCGGGAGTCACATAGGAAGTGTCTGAAGCAACCCTAGATGCCAGCATAGGCTCTATCTCCTCGGGTGTCCCGTACAGGACCTCATCTGACTCCATACTAACCAATGAATCGGGGTCATATCAGCATGAATTTGTATCTACTGTCTCGAACTCAACACTAGTATTATTACACGCGGACTCCATGCTAAAATTCTTGATACAGGAGAATACTGGCATCTCCTGTACTAACTCCATCACAGGACTGCCACTATCTAGATCCACACGATCTGACTCCATCTCCTCAAGGCAGTCCTCAAAAGTGGTAAACTCCTCCTCTGGCAATCCAGAGTCCACTGTCATATCCTCCAATACTACAGTACTCCCACTATCAGCAACTCCCTCAATATTGACCATATAACTATCCAACCGGCAATCTGAACTGGAGTCACTGTCTGACTCAATAATACAATCAGGTGTGGTTCTGACATCTACTGTAGTCGTCTTCTCCTGCTGTATCACCGGATCATCAACATCACAACAAGGTAGCTCCATGCTCTCACCTATCCCATCTGAGAGGTGTGTTGCCTCTCGCTCTGGAGCTACACTACGACAACTGATATATACATCTCCGATAACAAGTCCATCCTCGAGAGAAACTGGACCATCAGAGGCAACTACTGTATCAACTGTATCTGCACTAACTGTAGCAACTACTCGGAGAGCCTCAACCTGCTAAAGCTCAGCACTGCAGTCTACCACTGGTGCTGGCACGTCCACCTGTCTATGTGTGGAGTGTCTATCATCAGATCCATAAGTAGGTGTCGTATTATGCACAGGTGGACCTACATCTCGAACACCTGTCGGAGAAAACTCAAGTCTCCTACCCTGCGATCTCGATGTTGGCCTACTGAAGGCAGAAACCATATATCTCGTTGCCCTATCTATTGTCTCAAGATCCGACAGTCTTTCCGCCATCCTCTGCTGATGAAGGCTAAGTCTCTCCATACTCTCCATTAATGTATTAATTTTAATTTTATTTTCCGCACTGTTGTGCCGGCTCCCGGAGCTAAGCCGCCTATATCTGTCCATCTCAAGAGTGCTGATCACTCTAAATATAACAGAAAGTCTGCATTCATAAATATTTCCCTACCCCACAGGATGGCAAGAAAATAGCTCTGATACCACTATAATGACCCTGTCTAAGTCATAACTAAATTCAACATCAATTTCCCTTTCAATTCATTAGTTTGGCATTTTGTCGAACAGTTGGCAGGCAAGCTCTGATAGCACTGTAATGAGCCTAACTGGCTCTATCAATTAAATCAACTGAAAGCACTATTTCTTCCTTAATAAATTATAATATTCAAATAGTTGGTGCTTATTTCTATCAAATTCCTTTGTCCCTTTCCGCATCCATACAAACATATATTGAATAATTCAAGGTATTGCGATAACAACTAGGTAGTTTTGATTTTCAAGCATGCATTAACTGATTTAATTTAATGAAGCATTACAACTCTTAACAGCGATTCATTTATTCATTTAATAAATTCAGAACGAACCTGACTTGATTCACATTTGATAGCGTCTACTGCTGTCAACATCTATTGTGGCGGCTGTTGACGTCAATCATGCTGACTGTTGCTGGCGTCAATAACGCTAGCTATTGACGTGTGGTGTGGACTAGAGTGCGGGTCTATAAACCACCGCGTGACTTGCTAGTGTTTGACGTGGGGTGCTGGTGCTACAGACTAGCACACGCAGCAGTAGATGCAGTGCGGCTAATATGGCAGCACTCCTTCCTTTGCCGTGGCTGAGCTCCAGCTCCAATTTCCCACGTGTGACCTCAGTTCAGCTTAGGAGCTCGTTTCAGCCCCAGCTTTATCACAACCAAAGCGTGGATGGCTCTGAGCTGTTACAGCATACAATGGCGAAATACCAACTTCTTTGCCAACGGTAGTAACTCGAATTGCTGATCAAACCCTTCAGTTCGCATTAATGATTTGAAAAAACATCTCTGCAGATTTCCAGAATGAACTCGCACCCTCAGTGTGCATAAACAAATTCAGAAATATCTCTTTCCTTCAGCAACAGGCAGACAGTAAGAAGGAAACACAATCGACTATACATCAGCAATCGATCGATGATTAGCTCAAGAAGAATCAGTCTTCGAGATACTAATTTGACCCTTCAGCTAGGGCTCAGATAATTAGGAACAATTCCCAAGAACAATTTTCAATAATCAATATTCGATCCTCAACACTAAGAATGACTCTGTATTTATAACTCCTTGGACGCCATAGTTTCCAAAAAGATATACCAGTTAATCAGTCTCCGGAATAGCAACTTCCAATTTATAATAAAGTATTATTATAATAATAAAGTATTATTATAATAATAAAGTATTATTATAATAATAAAACTTTATTATTAATTAATAACATATCGTTATTAATTAACATTAATTAATTAACCAATATGCAATCCAATGATAAAACTTGCATCCACTGCTGATCCTGCCAAACTGACGGAGCCATCCACTGCATTGCCAAAATAAGCAACTGCCAAAAATAGACTTACTTTAAATAGTAAGTCCCCAATCAAAGAACTGTACAGATTGAACACTGTCTAGAAAACTGACCACTGCCGATACTGCCTTGCCAGAAAGGGAAACTGACTAAACTGAGTTACTAAAAATAGTAAGTCTAGACTTACTAAAAATAGCAAGTTTGCCAACTGGAACCCTCAAACCCAGGCATCAGCTCACGAGGGTCATGATGATGAGCTGGCCAAGCTACTGCAAAGACCTGCTAAAAAGGGGGTCATCACAAATTCACAATTCTTTGCACATAAACTTCGATCTCAAACCCTTGTTCCAGACTTCAACAACTTGCACAAATGTAATAATCATCATAAGGTAATGAAGAAGATTTTTGAAAACTATATATATAAAGACTGAATCTTCTCCAATAAGGCTCGAATTCTTAGCTTCAAGAAGAAGCTCTTCATGACTTAAATCATAAAACTTCATTAAGTTTGGATAAACATATAACTTTCAAATATAACCTCCCTTTTTCCTCCACTTAAAGACCAAACTTAAGACATTATAATATCATTAAATGATTAATGATTTGATATATTATAAGCTGAAGACAATAATTAATTAAGATAACTTAATTAATTAATTTCATTTACTTCAAGCCCACTCTGATTAACTGCATTGTCAAAACATCTGCTCAGATCCCCCCTGCCAGAAATAACAACTAACAAAAAGGAATTACTATAAATAGTAAGTACTTACTCAGAGACCCCCAAATCCAAACATGAGCCCACGAGGGTCACAATGATGGGCTAACAAACAAGTCCCCGAACACTTGCTAAATCGGGGACATCACAGTCCTCCATCCCTAAGATTGCTTTTCCTCAAGCAATCGCAATCCGAGGTACTGAAGAATATCCTATAATTCCCAAGTGGCATCCTCAGCAGGTAAACCATGTCACTTCGCCAAGAACTCTCTTATGACTCGACGTCACAAACACCTCTCTCGAGTCTCCAATATGATTTCAGGAATCAACTCCAATTTCCCCTCATCATCTAAGGGTGGCAAAATAGAGGACAAAACAACATGCCTGCCTAACGCCTTCTTGAGGCGCGATACATGAAACACATTATGCACTCTATTGTCCTCTGGCAAATCCAGCTCATAAGCAACCTCGCCCACCCGTCTAACAACACGGAAAGGCCCATAATACTGAGGCTTGAGCTTCTCAGCTCTGCTCTTTCGAATAGATAACTGCCTGTAGGGCTGCAACATCAAATAAACCATATCTCCAACCTGGAAAGAGCAGGCAACTCTCCTCTGATCAGCATACTACTTTTGTTGATTCTCAGCTCTCTGAATATTGTCCCTCAATTTTCCCATAATGTCCTGACTGTCCTGCAGCAAATCACCTGCACTGGGAACTCTGCTATCACTGAAAAGCAAATCCAGAAAACTAGGAGGATCCTATCCATACAGAGCTCGGAAAGGAGTCATCCGAATAGACATATAGTGAGTGGAATTAAAGGAATACTCACATAAATAAATCCACTTCACCCAAGCTCTCTGTTGAGCAGAAACATAATTCTAAAGATAGCCCTCCGCCTATTTATTAACAATCTCAGTCTGAGGGTGGTAACTAGTACTGGGAATCAACTCTGTCCCACACAACCTGAAAAGCTCCTGCCAAAAGTGATTCATAAATCGGCTATCTCAGTCACTCACTATATTATGGGGTAAACCATGCAATCTAAACACCTCTCGAAAGAATAAATCCGCAACCTGTGTTGCTGAAAAAGTAGTAGTGATCGGAAAGAAGTGAGTATATTTTGTAAGACGATCAACTACCACATAAATGCAATCTCTACCCTAAGCTTTAGGCAAGCCCACAATGAAATCCATAGAAATGCATTCCCATTTCCGCTCAGGAATGGGTAATGGCTGTAGTAAACCGGCTGGATATGTGTGCTCTTGTTTGTTCTGTTGACAAACAAAATACTCTCTGATATACTGTTGCACATCATACTTCAGGCCTTTCCAAGTAAACCTCTCCCGCACCTGCCTATAGGTTTTAAAAAACCCAGGATGCCCTGCTAAGGGAGAATCATAGAAAACTCTCAACACCACAAATCTGACGCTCGATCCTGGAACCAACAACACCCACTCCTTGTAAATGATCAACTCATTTACAAGTGTATACCTGTTGTCCTCTATGGTCCCATCAATAAAACCAGCAGCCCACTGATCTCTAGCATACTCTGCAACAATCAAATGCCTCCAATCCTCAGATATCCCTGTCATGGCACACAAATGAGGCCTTCGAGAGAGTGCATCAACAACCACATTCTGAGTACCCTTGATATAAGAAATATCAAAGTCATATGACTGTAGTTTACTAACCCACTTCTGATGTCTCTCATTGAGATCATGCTGCCCAAGGAAATACTTCAAGTTGTTATGATCAGTTTTAATGCAAAATTTACTACCGAACAAATACTGCTTGAATTCAGTCAAAGCATGCATAATGGCTAACATTTCCTTGTCATAAACACTAAAGAGTCTCTCAGGACCCCTGAGCTTCCTGCTCTCAAAAACAATGGGGTGGTGATTCTGGGAAAGTCCCGCACCAATGCCCTCACCAGAAGCATCACAATGCAAATCAAAAGGCCTAGAGAAATCTGGCAACGCTAAAACCGGGCATGAGGTCATAAACAACTTGAACTTCTCAAAACACTCCTGTGCCTGAGAGGTCCACTCAAACGCACCCTTACGGGTCAAATCAGTCAAAGGGGTTGGCTGCATGCCGTGAGAACCCTGCAACAAACCTACGATAGAAGGCACACAAACCAATGAACCCTCTGAGTTGTGTCAAACTCTCGGGAGTAGGCCAATCCAAAATAGCACGAACCTTATCAGGATCCATACGCACTCCCTCTGAACTGATAATGTGACCAAGGTACAGCAACTCGATCATACCCAAAGCACACTTGGACTCCTTTGCATACAAAGAAGCCCTATCCAAAATATCCAACACAGTATCCAAATGAGCAAGATGGTCATCCCAAGTCTTTCTATAAACCAATAAATCATCAAAGAAAACCAGAACAAATCTCCTCAACTGACTGTGGAAGACTCTGTTCATGGTAGACTAGAAAGTGGCTGGAGCATTAGTAAACCCGAAAGGCATGACTAAGAACTCAAAATGTCCACAGTGACATCTAAAAGTTGTTTTCTCTATGTCCTCCTCCCGCATCCGGATCTGGTGGTAATCGGATCTCAAATCAATCTTAGAAAAGAAGCATGCACCATGCAACTCATCTATCAACTCATCAATGCGCGGAATAGGATACCTGTTCTTAATGGTCCTCCGATTCAGCATCTTGTAGTCAATGCACATCCTGAGGGTACCATCCTTCTTCACCAGAACAACTAAAGAAGCAAAGGGAGACTTACTTGGCCTAATAAGCCCCATAGAAATCAGCTCCTGAATTGTTTTCTCTATCTCATCTTTCAGGCGCTTGGGGTGCCAATGAGGAGTAATCATAATGGGCTTAGTGCCCTCCTCAAGCTCAATAATGTGCTCAATACCTCTGTCAGGTGGCCTGTCATGTGATAAATCACTAAACACTTTAGAGTGTTTAGTCCTAAGCTCCTATATGCCAGGTGATAAGCTGATTTCCCTGACTACTTAAGTGTGCGTAATATCCTGCACTCTACTACCCACTCAACTGCATCAAGGCAAATGAGACATTGTATACATCTAAGTGACATAGTTTTCAAATTCTCCTCCCTGATTGCCTTGAGTATGTGTTTCTTTCCATCTACTTCAAACTTCATCTCCATATCTTTAAGGCTGAGATAAAAAGCCTCAATAGAATGTAACCAGCTCATACCCAAAACAAAATCAGTACCTCCCATGTCAACCACATAGAAATCAACATTGAATTCATAATAGTTTAATTTTATTGGGAGATCCGGAATCATTCTGCCACACTTCAAAGTATAACCATCAACCACCTTAACTCTAATGTCCTCAAACTCCTCTGTTTGTATGCCTCTCCTAGAGACCAAACGTGAATCTATGAAATTATGTGTGGCTCTTGTATCCAACAAGGCAATGACACGCTGCCCTGCTAAGAGGCCCCTCATCCTAAAAGATCCCTCTTTCTACATACTAGAAAGGTACACAACCTGGAGGTGGGAATCCTCATCCACCTTCTCACTGTTAACTGCCTCTTCCAAGCCATTTTCTTCAGGATCAACTTGCTGCCCTTCAAAATCATAATTACGTTCATCCTCATAATACCACTCCATAAGCCTATTTCTACCTTTAGGCTGCAATGGGCATTCATGTTTTTCATCATAAGGACCCCTGCAATAAAAACACAATCTCCTCCTCAAATCACTAAGTGTTTCAGGATCTAAAGGCCCTATCACCGGTTTCTTGAAATCCGATCCTTCATTTCTTTTTGGAGCAACTTTGTTATCATAAGGAGAATTTGTTGGTCTTGGAGGAAATTTGTTGCGTGGAGCTGAAAACTCCAAGTCTCTAACTTTTTTCATTGCCAACTGTAAAGATGTAGGGTCAAATGACTTGACCCAACCCCTAAGAGGTTCCACTAACCCCTCAATGAACAGCATAACACGCCTCCTTTCTGAAATATCATATACCATAACTGAGACTCTCTGAATCTCACCAAAAAAAGCCTCCAAGCTGCATGTCTGTTTGAGCTGTGCTAGCTCCCTGAAATAGGACTCTGGGTCCTTCCTGTCAGATCTCTCCACTAACCCATCCACAAATTCCTGATAGTTCACAATCTGATTGTGGTGCAAGGAAACCAACCCATGGTACCACCAGTCATGGGCTATACCGTCTAGATGCAAAATAGCAAACCTAATGGCATCCTCTTCCGTCATAGGACGCAAAGACAAATATGTGTCCAGCTTGTGAATCCAAGCTCTGGCTATCATCTTGTCACTCCCATCAAAATGTGTCAAAGTCAATTTGTTGGTTGCTTGCCTAAGTTCATGATTCACACGTCTTTGTCTCCCATTTGTTCTACCTTTAGAGCGTTCTCTCTTTTGAGTTATGAAACTATCAAAATTAAGATGTTGCTTTACTTCGTGAGGTAAAGCATCCCACTCAGTATGTAAAGCCAATATGATGAGTAAACGAAGCCTCGTCATCAAAACTAACAGTATCTATCTCCGGTCTCAAGAAAGTAGGACATAGAGGCCTATCTTGTGTACCTGTCAAATCAACTCTGGACATGAGCGAACTAGCTGAGATACTCCCAAGATCTCTATCCCTGCACTGATCTCGAGGCAACGAAATACGCTGCAAGGTATCTGAAAGATTCTGCAAGACCATAGCCATCTGTTGTTGGCCAACTGCCAACTCTTGCTGACTCTGAGCAATATTCCTGAACACTGTAGTAGATTCTCTGTCATCCTCATTACATGCATTCTCTGGGCTCCTATCTCCCATATTCCCTTGTTCCCGATCACCAGGTGGTGGTGAATTCCTACCTCTGCGTGTGTAATGACAGCCATGTCTATATCTGTCACCTTCCATTATTTAGGCCCAATTCCCCTGCAAACTAGCAAGATGAATGCTCTAATACCACTATAATGAGCCTAACTAGCTCTATCCTCAAATTAACAGTAGAAACCTCTTAAATTCAGGAAATTGATTTTTTTTCCAATCTTTTCAACAAGGCATATATTTCTCTTTTTTTTTACAACATTTTTCCAAATATAAAATTTGCATAACAAGTAAATTTAAATTTTAAATTAAATACTATTGGAGTTCATTACCCTTCGAAATACTGAGCTTTCATATATCAAACCCGATTCCTTTTGAAATCGACACCTTAACACTAAATAGTAATATTCAAAGGAAGGGAAATTGTTCACGTAAACCTGGAATGCATCCACGATTCTCCCTGTGGTTGAACGCGGCTTGTATAGCAAATTGCTGCTGATACATAACAATTAGCAAAGGTTGTTCGCAACGTCCACAAGCTGTAACCACACTCCACAGCAACCACTCCTTCACACACGCTAGTTATGTTTCAAAACCAACTCCAACCGTTTCCCGAAAGCTTTCGCAGCTATTACAATATCATCAGCGTCAAGGCTGACTCGAAGTGTTGGAGCAAACAAAGAATTCACAATTCTTTGCACATAAACTTCGATCTCAAACCCTTGTTCCAGACTTCAACAACTTGCACAAATGTAATAATCATCATAAGGTAATGAAGAAGATTTTCGAAAACTATATATATAAAGACTGGATCTTCTCCGATAAGGTTTGAATTCTTAGCTTCAAGAAGAAGCTCTTCATAACTTAAATCATTAAACTTCATTAAGTTTGGATAAACATATAACTTCCAAATATAACCTCCCTTTTTCATCCACTTAAAGACCAAACTTAAGACATTATAATATCATTAAATGATTAATGATTTGATATATTATAAGCTCAAGACAATAATTAATTAAAATAACTTAATTAATTAATTCCATTTACTTCAAGCCACTCTGATTAACTGCATTGTCAAAACATCTGCTCGGATCCCCCCTGCCAGAAATAACAACTAACAAAAAGAACTTACTATAAATAGCAAGTACTTACTTAGAGACACCCAAATCCAAACATTAGCCCACGAGCCTCGCAACGATGGGCTAATAAACAAGTCCCCGAACACCTGCTAAATCAGGGACATCACAATTCTCACAGCACAAAATTCTTCAAACCTGATAAAAAGTTAATCTTGTGAATATATCCAATGTCCATTGTCCATCTTTCATGCTGATTTCATTAGCAGCACAAAGGAAACTTTACAATTATAAGTTAAATCCAACGTTGCACGGAAATAGATATAGAGCAGGATATGACATTCATAAAACACACACATATATAACACAATTTTCTAAGTTTTCAAAAAATTTATACTGAATAATCTATCTATATTTAACATGATATTATTTTTTAATAATGTTAATTCAATAGATTTTAAAATATTTAAATTAGATTGTTAAATTGATAAAATTTTATGTTACCCCAGGTTTCCGAGACGGGGGGACGTGGGGACGGGGAAACGGGTTTCCGGGACGGATTTTTTTTTCGGAGCAAGGGATGGCAGTGAGAAAAGCTATATAAAAAATAGGGAAATTTTAAAATATATAAGGAAATTTTAAATATTCATATAAAAACATGGATAACGCATGCTGATATATATTAATGTTTGTGTTAAATAATTTAACTTTAGAGTTCACATGAGAGTGGAAATCAAACAAATTATCAAAACTGAAACATTAATTTTATGGGACAGCCAAGGGAAAGGTTTCTGGAAGTTTCCGAGTTTCTGGGACGTCCCGGAAATAGGGACGAGTCAATTTTTGCCAGAAATGCGTCCCCAGGTAACATAGATAAAATATTATTTTATTTTTAATAATTGCATTTAAATTTTAAATAATTTTAATTTAATTATTTAACCTATATTTTTTTAATTATAAATACAATTTATAGTTAGTAGTTTTGTAATTTTTGGTTAAAATATAAAATATATTATAAAAACAGTAACATGGTAGCTTTAAATGTATGAGTTGTAACTACTCCATAAAACATCTTATGAATATAGGATGGAGCCAAAGAGTGGGAGTGAGAGAGTAGGCATGGGAAGTTAGGTTTCAATTGTTGAAGATTGAGCAGATGGTGAGGATGAAGGTGATGCAGATGAGGGATACCTGGTTCCTACGAATATGGCTGAGCATGCTTTGGTCAGCCCTCTTTCTTTTAAGGGTGAAGTTTCTTCAACGTCGATTGTTGATGCTTCTTCCTCCGGTTTGCATAGAGCCATTTTTCTAGGTTGTTGAGTTCCGTTGTTCTCTTGTCTATGGCAGCGTTTGGAGGATGCCTTTTCTTGGCTCCTATTCTTCTTGGTGCCCTGCTTTGCCTAGTAATGTTTCTGGGTTTGTCTATACCACTAATGAGGGTTTGTTCTCGAGCGACCTAGGCAAAAAAGATTCAGCTAGGGATTCTGGAGAAGGTTCAACTTATGCCGTTGGGGTAGAGGACATGGATGCAATTGTGGTTGTTGTTATTGCAGTCTCCCTCTTTGTTTTGAGTCTTGATTCTCTTAGCCTCACTACAGTCTGTGTTAAGGTATTCTTGGGTGTTCAGGAGTTGTCTACGACAGTGGCCCTAGTTTTTTGTTCTACTAGGTTTGATGGTGTGACATCTTTTTGTGACCCTATCGATTGGGTTGTGGATGTTGTCGTTGCTGCTAGGGTTTCTTTTGTGCCCTTGTCTCTCTTGACCTTGGCAAGATTGCCTATTTCTATGGTGGTTTCCTATGTTGTGGGCGGCGTCAATTTTGTTCAGCCCACTTGTGGTCTGTTGGTGCTTAGGGTCCGTGCTAGATGTTGGTGGAGTTGCCTTCGTGCAATTGGTGTCAGATCTTTGAAGCGGTACTATGGCAATGTTGTTGGAGGATTGTTGGTCACCCTTGCTCTTGTTGGTTGTCTTTGGGAGGTAATCTCGATGGTTTTTGAGATGGCTATGTTTGACTGTAGTTTGGTTGTTGTGGGCACTTCTTCTAAGACGGTCTTGCTTGCTACTCTCTTGGAGTGGAGAGGTTGGAGTGTTGGTTGTAGGGGTGGTTCTCAATGGGTTCTTGGCCCTACACTGTTGGGCAAAAGTTTGTAATTTCACTGCGGCTTTTATGTGGGAGGTAAGATAGTTTTTGTCTTTCTTCTATCTTATCCTTGTTGGGTTTGTGTGGCTTTGGTCTAAAACTAACTGCCTTAATCTCGTCTAGGAAGTGTTACCCTGAGTTTCCGGGACGGGGATGGTAGGGGACGGGTTTTCGGGACGGGAAATTTTTTTGCCAAGTTTGGGTACGGCTATATAAATATAGGGAAATTTGCATATATACATTACATTCATATGAAAGCATGGATAAAGCATGCCATTTAAACATCGTACTCATAGAACCTTAACATACAACATTTCAATATTCAAACTCAATATGCATTCATATTTCGGAATTCATTGTCAATATGCATGTAATATTAAAAAAAGAACATACAAAAATTGAAATACACCCAAGAACATAATTCGCCATTCGGAGTTCACTGTCAATAGCAACAAGAACAATAACCCACCTTCCAAATTGAAGCACACTACTATCATTTAAGTTTGATATAAATTATCGGTGTACACATTATAGGCATAGCGTTACAATTGCTTTGGAAGATAATGCTTTGCACATTAGTGCTAGTCCATGAAATAACATTCCTATGAAATGCTAACATGAAAAACCTTGGAAACTGTGTTGGAGTTGACTGTTGCAGGTTTGACATCGACTCCAGAAAGGGCTTCTACAGATAGTGGATCAAGTATATGTCTCCCAATGCTCTTCTCACTCTAGACCACATTCTCCAATGATCTAAATTGGGGTTACATCGTTACTCCCCTAAAACTACACCTCCAATTCATTGTAAGTGGATTGATATTAATACAAACAAGTTTTCTATACAGTTCCAATCATGATATAGGTCTGTTACAACAAGATGACAATAGACAGCAATATAAAAATTACTTGCTAGTCATGAAGATAAAGTAAACTTTAAACTAAATAAAAAAAATAAAACTTACTTGTGATATAATTTAATTGCAAGGGGTTGCAACATTTGGAATCTTTGGCCATAGAGGTACCACCAACTATGAGCATCCTTCCTAAACCGATGACGAAGAGCATCATTACTTAGACCTCTTGCATTCACAAACTTTATGAACTCATCTGTAATCATATCTTGCATATCATCATCAGGAAAGAGTCTTTCAAATGTTGCCTTGTACCCATCAAACACTTCTACATCTCTATAGGGTGGCAGCCTTCCTGGTTGATCAGTAAATTGGGTGCTATAGTATTTGGGCGTCAATGCATAGGCAAGCAAATGTAGAGGAATGGTCATTTTGTTCCATCGTTCTACAACAATTGCTTGCAATTGATTGAAGGTCTCTTGAGGATCTTGCTCTTTTTCATTTACAATTTTCTTGATCTACTCAAGCATTGAGTCTATGCCATCATAGATATCTCCAAGGCAAGGCCTATCCATGTCAATGTACCTAAGCACGCTCATAATTGTCTCGGTGAACTTAATGAGATATTCCACACGTTCCCACCATGAGCCATCCAATATCCTTTGCTTTATTTTGGTCGCCCTCTCACTGTTGCTTTGCCTCTATATAGCCCAATTGTTGTTGATTACCATTTTGCAAAGTGCCTCTTTCACTTGCACAAGTTGTCTCAAGATGATTTAATTTGATGCGAAACGAGTCTCAGCAACCTGGAACATAAATTAGAAGTAAACCAAAAAAATACGACTATTAGATACATCATACATACTTTAAAAGTTTAAAACAAAATACACATTACACAATCAACATATGAAAATCAGAAATTGTAAGATACTAATTTTTTTTTTTAAATTAAATTTAAATTACTGACTTGAGTTCAAGTTCACTTACCTTGAGTAGCTCCAAACGTGAGAAATTCTGAATATTCCCTCAGTCATGTGGTGGTTTGTGACGAACATCTGGATGTCCTCAGCCTCTGCGTACACCTCTTTGATCCACCCATTTTTGTTCCCAATCTTTTTTAGCATAAGATTGAGTGAATGGACTACACAAGGTGTCCAAAAGATGTGTTGATATCGCTCTTCAACCAACAAACCAGCAGCTCTACAATTCTTTGTGTTGTCCGTCATGACTTAGACAACGTTTCTAGCACCCACTTGTTCAATGGCAGAGATGAGAATATAGCAATAAATGGCCCATCTTTTACTTGCCCCTCACAATCCACGGATTTCAAAAACATTGCCCCTTTAGGGGACACCGCCAAGACATTGATCAAGGGACGATTTCTAGCATCTTTCCACCCATCTAAAACAATTGATACCCCTGTCTCAATCCATGAATCCCTTATGGGCTTCAATTGATCATCAATCCCCTTGACCTCTTGATCCAACAAGGTTGTTCGTACTCTCTCATAATCAGGGCCCTTATACCCTCTTGGAGCTTCATTGGCACTTTTCAACATTTTCTTCCAATATGGAGAGCAAACAACACTAAAAGGCAGCCCATTTGCATACAAGCATCTTTCCACATCAATGTCGGCAATTTCTCGATTTTGATTTTGAAATGCAGTTTCTAGTGGTCCCTTTCTTTTTTGTGTAAAGGGTGCTTCACTTTCAGTATCAATGTCAGCTGAGGTAGTATAAAAAGGTTGATCTTCTGTCACAACATCTATAGAGGGGGGCTGCATTCCCTTTGCTTTTTTTTTTACTTTTACTGCTAGTGGCTGTAATTTGTCTACTACATTCTTCTCTCTCTTCTGCTGCCTCATGCTCTGCAATATATTTTAATACGGTTGCATTTGGTATAGGTGCACCTTTTTTTCCAGGGTATCCACACAAATGGCCTACCACACGAAAATATGAACTATTCCTTTCTACATCACAACCCCGACATTTCCAACGAAATGCACCACCTCCTAGAAGGGCTCTTACAATATCAACATGCTTCCACAAAGGAGAATCAGAAGGGGATTCTATTCTTTGATCAATATTGCCTACTTAGGAAGAGGTAGATGCCATTGTAGTTCCTTTTCCTATGGCAAGAAATTGTATACATATTCAATATAAAACTAAGAGAATGAAAAATTCTGGAAAAAATTGGTAGATCTTATGGACAATGAAAGAGAAATGAAAAAAAAATGCTTAAACAAAAACAAAAAGCAAATGGAACAAGAACTTACCTCTTCCACTCATTGTAAGCTTGCAAAGGTGTAGAAATGAGGCACAAACACTTGAAGAAGGTCCACAAATCAATCTTCCAACTCCTCCTTGCACAACCAAACTCTTGCTCAACCACCTATTTCCTCTTGCTCAAGACAAAATAACCTATTGGCACACAACAAATGAGAATAAGAAGTCAACATAAGCCTTTCAAATCCACTTTTTAGGGTTGTGGATATCAAAAATTTATAAATTATACAAAAAAAACTGTCTAAAACTTTGTCTATGGGCAAAAATTTGGTGAAGTTTGTCCCAAGTTTGTTGTTTTCCAGCAAGTTTCGCTCGGGTCCGAACGGCTTGCTAGGTGGTGTTGTGAGGTTTTCACACCATCGCCCCATTGCAAATGGGGAATCCCCTTTTTCACTTTAGCGGTAGGAGTGGTAGTCTTTGGCATTAGCTCTTTTTGAAGCCTCTAAGTGAGAGATTCAAGGCTTGAGGATTTGAGGTTTGTCTTGCCTTCAAACAATGTTTTTACAACACCATGGGTGGATTTGGATCATTTTGTTGAGATTGAAAATTTTGTTGTCTTCCGACAAGGTGGCCTCTTCCTTGGCTTGAGGTTGATATTTTGACAGCAATCTGGATTTTGAATGATGATAGATCAACTTCAATTTTGGTTTTTCAAAATTGGAGAAAATTGGCAATTTCCCCTTTGCTTGATGGAGATTTTGAACGTAGACGATAGCGATTTGCAAAATTGAAAATTTGGCTAAGTCTGGTAATTTTCTGAGAATGGTGATTTTGCAAATCCAAATTAAAGATTTGGATTATTTGATTGGATTTTATTGATAATGGCAAAATTCTGGAAATTTTCAAGTTTAAGTGCAAAATTGATATTGGGTTGAAATTTGGATTTATTTTGAAATTTGTCCGAGTCTGGGATTTTTGGCATAGTGGTTGTGTCAAGTTTTAATGACCGGCAAGTTGGTACTTACAAAATTTTATTTTCAACAAGCTAACCGTTACACTTTTCGACAGTATGACCACCTCACTTTGAAATTCTGGCAGGCAACTTGTGTTTAATTTCAACGTGACTTTAGTGGTGAAGATTTTGAAAATCAATTTTGGCTAAAGCAATTTGGAAATTTGGAAAATTTGGAAAATTTGGAAGTTTGAAGTTAAAATCGAAATTTGAAGTTGAAATTGAAATTTGGATAAAGAGTATGGTGCAAAGTTTCAAATTCTGGCAGACCACCTCTGTCAAGTCTTGCACAAACCCTTCACCCAAAATGAATTTCTGGCTAGGTGGTTCTGTCATTTTTGTGTATGAACTACCTTGCCCAAATTCGTTTCTGGCAGGTTATCTCTTACATGGATAATTTTATGGCAGGCCGCCTCTTGCAATTTTCAACTAGGGTATAGAGAGAAATTATAGTTTCTGTGAAATTAATTAATTATTGCCCAAGGCATTTTGAACAATTTAATCTTGCATGGCAAATTTTGAAATAAAAAGTAAAATCTTGAACTTTGAGAATTTAAGATAATAATTGGGGGAGAAGACTGTTAAAATCTTATACCAAATCCTTCGCCCAAAATGAATTTTTGGCTAGGTGGTTCCGTCATTATTGTGTATGAACTACCTCGCCCAAATTCATTTCTAGCATGCTACTGTTGATGTCAATTTTGTACCACTACATAACATATAGGAATTGAATACTTGATACAAGATATTAAACACTCAACCCTCTCTTGAAAAGTAAATACTCATGAAGAGCATGAGAAAACTCCAAGGTTCCTTACACCTGTGGATACTGTTGTGAGGTTTTCACACCATCGCCCCATTGTAAATGGGGACCCCCTCTTTTGCAAGCAGTAGGAGTAGTGGTCTTAGGTAGTCTTTGTTGGCGATAGTTTTCAAGCCCCTTGGTCCGGCGAGTGAAATTTGAGAATTGGTTTTGGGCAATTTTGGCCTGCTGGGAAGTCAAGTCTGTCAAGAACATGGGCGAGAGTTGTGCTAAATCTTTCAGGAATATGGGATAAAAACCAAAGGATTTACGATGAAACAAGTTTAAATCCTCTGAGAATCCTTGTTCCAGCTTCAATTCGATCTTAGAAAGTCGAAAT
>MU223073.1:1786892-1822439 GCA_018584345.1 Thuja plicata | reverse complement strand
GGCCAGCTTGATCACTTTTCAAATTTTGATTATGGGGCCTTGAGTGGTAATTTTAATTTTAATTTTTTTGGCCCCATTATGTGATAAATTCGATGCAAATTAGGAGCCTACATGGTGATAAACTCGAGGCAATTTTAAACCCCCATGACTTGGTGATTTTAATTTAATCGAGGCCTACATATAATTTCAATTTTAATTTCCAGCCCTATATCAATTTCGGATTTATTTAATTTAAATCCCCCAAGTCGGCTTGAATGGATTTGTTAGCTGGTGGATTTATTTCCCCAAGAGGTGCGATTTTAATTTAAAATTCTAACTACCCCAAGCAAGTTGTCCCTTTTGGCAAATTAGATGGGTATATAAGAGACATTTTCCAATTTCATTTTGCAAATTCACAAGGGCAAGCTCTGATTTTTATTAAGTGCGGGTCTGATTTTTCTCCAAGGGTGCAAAATTTTCCTGAGTAGAGGGTTTCAAGAGAGGAGCGATTTTCATTGAGAAGGCTGGGCGAATTCTTTGGGCACATCTCCAGCACTCCATTTCCAAGCTAGGGCAGAGCTCTGATTTTTTTTTACTAAGTGCAGATCCAATTCCATGTTTGAGGGTGCGAATTTTTGTGTTTAAGGGCTTCAAGGCAGCGAATTTGGTTGAGTGGAGACATGCTTCCTTGGCATCACTTTCAGATTCTGAGATCATACAGCAGCAGGCTAGGGCATCCATTTTCGATATTCTAAGCATCTATATCAGACTGCTGGAAGCGAATTTCTTTCTTCACCTGGGCAAGCAGCAAATTTGATAAGGTTGAAAAAGGATAGCAGCCCCTCCCATGCATCATTTCATGAGGCATCATCATTGGACATTCTGATTTTTTCATGTGAATTTCAGTTGAGAAGCTAGAGCGAAATCATAATTGATAGCATTTGGAGACTTCTCTTTCCCTTCTTCTTTTCCAGAATTCAGTCATTGTGGTGATTTGTTCATCATTTCCAGAATTTAAAGAATTTCAAAATCTCAGAATTTAAGGACATTCAAATTCTTCTCCTACCCCATTTCATTTCCAGATTTCATCCCTCATTGGGGGGGTTTGTTTTCATTTCATCTTTCGAGGGTAGGCTGTTTGGTAGCCATGTTTTGAGGATTGTTTTGAGGTCTGATTTGGGGAGTTGCAACTGCTGACCTGGGTTATTGTTTGCATCATTTAGTCATATCTTATCATGTTTACCCCAGTCATATCTTTTTTTATTATAATTGTATGATGTTGCATCGTAATGATCAGATTTGAGCTAGATTTGGACTCATTCGATTGTCGGATCTTGGTGCTTGAAATCATGTTTTGGAGGAGGTTCTAATGTTGTAGTTGGATTGAAGTATAATGCTAACATCTTAATTCAATTCAATTTTACTTGATCGATGTTCCATCTTGCAATGTTTGTAATGGCAATGTTTTATCAAATCATGCGAACTATGACATGCTTTTTTTTGCTCTTGCAGGTTGACAGGGAGATGGTGTAAAGTTCAAGTTTGAGGACTTCACGCAAGAAAAGAAAGACAACTTAGAAGATCAGAGCAAGGATAGATGGATATAAAGGAGAAAGAGTTATTTCAAGAGCCACCATCCATCATTACGCCAACAAGAAGGCAATCCCAAGGCTTCAAGTTCAAAGATCTCAAGTGGGAAGGAGGTCCAAGCCAAGTTCAACGACAAGTTCAAGATCCAACTACATGAAGGCTTCATCACTTCAAGCAAGTTCAAGGCATGGCAATGAGAAAATTTCTAAGGACAAAGATAGAGAAAAGGTGGACAATGTTGAGGATCCAAACACATCTTCCCTTCATCAAAGGATTAAGTAGATTTACATGATAAGGTTGATGATGTGGCAGTTGATTGTTTCCTCCAATCAGAAAATTCCAATTTCAAGTACAAGCAATCACAATGATCCAAGTGTCCTATTTTCTCATTGGTTGAGAAATCATTGTAATTTTCTTATAGGCCCATGATTTGGTGCCCTCTTGTAATTGGTTGAAAATTTGGAAATCCTAGTTAGGGTTTATGGAATTGAATCTTGGCCCTTGATTTCAAGTGAATCTTGGCCCTTCGTTGTAATTGGACATCTATAAAAGGCCAAGGCCTTCTCATTTGTGGGTTAGCTAGATAGTTAGAGAGAAAGATTGTAGAAGCTAGAGAGCTAGTAGGAGATTAGAGTGGGTTAGCCAAGGGAGACTTGATCAAATTGTTGCTATCATACTACCAAAATTATTTTTTCTTTCATTGTTGGCTTTATGGTGAATGTATGTGACGTATGGAGTATTGCATGGTCTCTTCAATTTTTTACTTCGAGTAGATTTCATTTCATGTTGTTAGAGGTACCTTAGTTGGATGAAAGCAATTGTGGATGTTTTCTTGTTTGACTCAAGCATACTAGGCCCCTAGCCTCCTTGCTGATTGTGAGGAAGCCTTGTGTGGTAAGCTAGTCATTGCACTTAAGTTCAATTGGCATTGAATCCTTAGTTTGTACTTCTAAGTTGGATTAAGGAGAAGGTGTTGATATGAAAACCATTTGAGATCCTAAAAAGCTTGCACTACGTGAAATTGAGGTCGTTGATAAGATTTCACTTGGTAGAGTCCAAGTCATCCATGATTCCTTGCATTCCTAGTTAGAAGTAGGAGTAGAAGTTAAGTTTAAGTTTAAGTTTAGTTTAAGTTGAAGTGGAAGAGTTGGAAAAGCAAAAACTATATTTTCATTGCACATTGTGAAGCCAAACTTTAGAAGTGCAAGTAAGTTGATATCCATTGAATGAATAGCGTAAGTCCCCCTAAGTGATTACCAGCAAATCACATTATTTCACTGAGCAAGTATCCACAAGAGAAAGAACCTTGAAGTCATTTCATGATCTTATGTTGCAAGCTTAGCATGAGAGATGACCTTATATCAAGAGAGGATTGAGTATTTGGTATTTCATCTTGGAATACTAAATGTTTGATTCTGCATGTTGTAGTGGAACAAAACTCACATCAACAGGTGGTTCAAACTTGGTCCCTGTGGACCAGACCCTGCCCGGACCCACAAACGGACCGGACCCGGACCACGGACTAGTTTGAACTTGGCCTGGTCCGGGGGCCCTTAGGGGCGAACTCAACTTCCTAGGATTAATATAATAATCAAACCTCTTGTTTATCATAGCCGATTAAGATAGTAATCAGTTCCCATTGCAAGATGTAAGTGCACTTATGACATATGGGTTGAGGCAAGGAATGTATTGTAAATGCAATTTTATGGAATGATTGAGAATTATGAAATGTAAATGGATAAGTATGGAATATGATGGTATGAAATTATGAATTATGCCAAAGTGATGGACATGTGATATAGTGCATTGTAGTGTATGTCAATGCAGTGAATGGATGCAATTTATTGAAATGAAAGGTGGTTACATGATGATGGGTGGACTCAGCCGATCATCATGTCACCGATCCTTCATATAGTCAGTATGACATGATGTCATTCAAAAGTGATCATATAGGTCACTCATAAATTGCAACATAATTGTGTTGGCTACATGGAGTATTGATGGCATGGTGATTGTCTAAGTACATCAATCACTCAAGTAATCAAAAACCATATTATGGTTTGTTTTATTTCTAATGTAGAAATGCATATTATGTACAAGAGACAAGGTCTGCCTTTCCTTGCCAAAACTTCCTTATCCAAAAATGCAGATGGAAAATCAGGGATATCAGAGTCTACCCTCCTTCAAAAATGTTTTCCCACAAGCATTTGATTTTTTTGATCTTGTTGATAGCTTTTTATAATTAAGGCAATATCTAGTCGTTCTATCCTTTTTCTTGAAGATTTCAATTGTTGGTTGATGGAGCATATCTTCACTAGGCGGTTTATTTATCTTGGATGTGATTTCTTTTAGTTTTGAGAAGATGTTGTGGGTCGTATCTTCACAAGTTTTCCAATGAATGGACTTGTCTTGATTTCTAAACTTTGTTTTGTTATTAGTTGTTTGCAATTGCTGGGCCTTGGGGATTCACCCATTAGCAGTACATGTAAGGTATATTTCTGATTTTGTACCTTGAATTGGAAGGTCTGTTGTTGAAAGTTTTGTTTGAAACTACCTATTTGTTTCATCCATTGAATACTGAGGATCACATCAATATCTCCAAGCTTTAGGACATTAAAATGATCTGTATAAGAATAGTCTCCAATGGTAAGTGTGAGCTTGGGGGTTATGGCATTGCATCTTATGGTTACTCCATTGCCCATTTGGATTTTGATATCTTTTTGCTTCTGGGTAGGTATCTTATGTGTGGTGATCATAACTTGATTAATGAATTTATGATTTGAACCACTATCTAGTAAGACCCTTATATTTTTACCTATTAAGTTTCGTTTAACTTGAAATGAGTGTTGGGAAGATCCTTCTAAGGTGGCCAAAAATCCTTCTTTCTTTGATCTGTTGGTGGCTTACCTTCTAAATCGGAACCACTGATAGTACTAATAGTATCTTCATCATCATCACTAGTGGGCCTTACTTCAATATAATGAATTTGTTCTCTTCCCTTACAGCAATGTTCGAGCACCCACAGTTTTTTACAAGTAAAACATAGCTTTTGTCTCCTTAGTTCTTGCCTTGTTCCAAAGTCAAGCTTAATTTTTGGGGGAGTTTCTTTATTAGATGGTGCATTAGATTCTTTGGGCATTGATACCTCTTTAGGTAACCCCTTTCTTTTGGTAGATCCCAAGTCCATGTCCCTTGCTTTCTTGATGACTTCTTGAAGGGAGTTGGGGTTTAATGCCTTGACCCAACCCTTTAGTAGGTCTTGTAAGTCATCCATAAAGAGTACAGCTAAGTGTCGTTTTGATATATCCGTGACCAGGACTGAGACTCTCTAGAATTCAGTGATGTATTCATCAACTGAACCTTTCTATTTGATTTGAGTCAATTCTTTGAAATGTAGCTCAGGGTCTTTGTTATCGAACCTCTCTATTAATCTTTCTGTGAATTCTATGTAAGAGGAGATTTTGGAATGCCCCATTGTTATCATCCCATGGTATTCATGGGCTACCCCATCTAGGTGAAGTGTTGCATATTTGATAGCTTCTTCCTCTGTCGTTGGATTTAACTGAAAGTGGGTGTTGAGTTTTTGTACCCATGTCCTAGTAGTCGTTTATGGTGACCCATCAAAGTATGGAACGTTTAATTTTTCTACCTTCCTTTTTAACTCTGAGAATCCTTCTTTATTTCCTTTGCGAGGTAGATATTTCATTCTTAGGTCCATGTATTCTTTGAATGACATCTTTGTTTGAAGATCACCTTCCTCCAAATCTTGTTTAAATTGTTCATGTAGTTGAGTAAATGAAGGTTCTGCTCCTTCAGGTGGTTCTACTTGGGGTGTAAAATTGGGAGTTCCTGGTCTGGAAGTCTTTCTTTTTGGGCTCCTGTTTTGTGATTGCTCCTCTCAATTGTTTCTTCCTCCATGGTTATTGCTTTCAAGTGTTCAATTTATAGTTGTATGTTTCAATACATCAATCAATTAGGTGAGCTTGTTTTGAATTTCCCTTTGTTCAGTTAAGAATTGGTTCATTTTCTTGCTAATGTTTCCTTCCTTGCCCATTTGTTTGTTCTCTTTTTGTCCTGCTTTCCTTCAGCTGTAAGTTTTGAGTTCTTTGTTGCTCATTCACTTTTCTAGGCAGGAAAGGTGGCTCTAATACCAATTCTTATGTCCCCTTTTTATCTATTCCGGAACACTGAGACTATGAATCCACTATCCTTCACTTACTATGTCAATTAGATGTTTATTAAGCAAGTAATGAAAGATAACTATGAAATCTAATCTATCTTGTAATGTTTTTCTTCTCAATATCTCCTACTTACTATATCAGATAGGTATGTATTTGTAAGCAAGTAATGGAAGATAAGTCTGCAATCTGATTTACTTATAAACTTCAAACTTGTATTACAAACAATATTTAATTATGATGCTCACGGTAATGTAGTAAAAATGAACAGTCTTTTGTTGTATCTGATATAACAATATTATCATGCAAGTTTGATGGTTGTGTATAGGTAATCCTTGCATCTCTCAGTTTAATGAGAATGTATAATCTCTGTGATCTCTTAGTAAGAGACTCGGTTACTTACAATGCTGAAGATGTTGTGTCTGATATATTCTTTAACAATATGCAGTGACCAATAAGATTATCACCTCCAACGTAATAATTGTTGTTTGAATATTACCTTTCTCCCATGCAATAAAGATATGAAATGTTGTTTCTAATATTACAATATAAGCCTGCAAATGGTATCATCTCTGATTGGGCAATTTATACTTGCAACCTGAGAATAGCCTATAAGGTTGATGCTCGATATGAGCAAATCCAATAAGGAATATATAAAATATGATGTCTTCAATGATGCCTTGAGAGAATAAGTCGATTCTTACGATATACGTGTGAGACTTGAATGGAAAGACACGATAAATAGATGTGTCTCAAACCGATGCATAATCAGTTTTAGTTAATTACCTTAACCACTTGTTATAATTGAATTGCACTTGTAACCAATGGTTCTTCATTTTTACTGTAGCCGATTAATATAATATATCAGCTCTCATGTTAACCGATTAATATAGTAATCGGTTCTCATATTTGCCGATTAATATAATAATCAGACCTCATGTTTATCTTAGCCGATTAAGATAGTAATCAGTTCCCATAGCAAGATGTAAGTGCACTTATGACATATGGGTTGAGGCAAGGAATGTATTGTAAATGCAGTTTATGGAATGATTGAGAATTATGAAATGTAAATGGATAAGTATGGAATATGATGGTATGAAATTATGAATTATGCCGAAGTGAAGGACATGTGATACAGTGCATTGTAGTGTATGTTAATGCAGTGGATGGATGCAATTTATTGAAATGAAAGGTGGTTACATAATGAGGGGTGGACTCAGCCGGCCATCATGGCACCGATCCTTCATATAGTCAGTATGACATGATGCCATTCATAAGTGATCATATAGGTAACTCATAAATTGCATCATGTTGACTACATGGAGTATGATGGCATGGTGATTGTCTAAGTACATCAATCATTCAAGTAATTAGAAACCATATTATGGTTTGTTTTATTTCTAATCTAGAAATACATGTTATGTACAAGAGACAAGGTCTACCTTTCCTTGCCAAAACTTCCTTATCTGAAAATGCAGATGGAAAATCAGCGATATCACATTGTCTACACTCTTATCATTAGTTTTCCTCCAAGTTGCTGGTTCGGGTTCAGGTTCAAGTTCGAGTTCGAAGAACCAATTTTCTAGTACGACAAACTTTTGAAATGGGATTTGGTTTTGTTTGGGTTTGTTAATACAAAAACATGTACAAATTATATATATATATATATATATATGCAGCCTAGAAGCATGAATTAAGATTAGAATGTCACATACTATGATAAAAAGAACAAAAACACCATAAACTTGTAATCATAGCATCATATCAACATCAAAATATTAAAATAATAGTATTGAGTTCAAGTATCATTGTTTCAACTTTAAACTGAAACTTTATACTAAGTTTCAATCATATATAATGGATTATCTAACTCTTTGTCTTCTTCTTCTTCCTCTTCTTCAATGGCACACAAACACTGCCAATGCCAATGGGATCAGCTGCACCAATAACATTCTCGCTTTCCAAGTCCTCAAATGCTTGTCACTTTTTCACTGTACAGAGAACTTGTTTGCTTGTAATTAACATCCTAGTGGAAAAATATTAAAAAAGTAACTTGCAACTCCCTTCACCTTTTGAAGATATTGTTTAATATTTAAAATACAATTTATCACTATAGAGAGCTTGCAATTAATCAGACAGGGGTCATTATGAGCAATTGGATATAAAAATTTCACACGAAGAAATCTTGAGGGCTACTTTAATTTGATGTAATAAATATATGAACTTTGACAAATTTTGTTTTGTAATGTTAAATATCTTATTCAAATTCTGTAATAATTGTTTCCTGCACTAAATTATAGAATGTTTCTAAGTAGAAATGCACCTAGTTTGCACTTGGTCTGCCTGGGTCTGCCTTGGTTCGACCTAGGTTTGGCCCAGACGAACCAGCCTGCCTGAAAACAGACCATGTTCGAACCCCAAGGTGAGCCAAACCTGAACCCAAACCCAGTTTGAACCGGACCGGTACCATGGTCCTAGATAAGAGAACCAGACTTCCTAGGTTTTCTTGAATATTACTTGAAGTATGCTTATTGTCTAGAAGATGACTTTTTCTTTTGGGGAGGATGATGTAGTCAGCGTACAATGCTTATAGTAATGTTTGATAATATTGTTTATTCGGAAATGTCTTAATTGTCTGTATTAAATTTGGTGTCACTCTTGGGTAGTTGTCCCAATTGGTTGACAGCTTGTCGTCACTCTTGGGTAGTTTTATGTATCGGTTGATTGATGGTTGTGTTCCTCTTGGCAACCGTCTAGTCCTTTAAATATGTTGTGTACCCCCAAGGAAGGGAGGATGATATAGTCGAATGAACTGAAATCCTTGGCCGACCATCTTTGATCTTCTCTATAATAATTTCATGAGCAAATAAAGACATTTTACTTTTGTAGATGGTACGCACTGTCGTCTTTATTATTATTTGATGTATGTAATTTATCAGATATAGCAGTAAACAATCATTTACTGTCGATATACTTGCTCCTATACAAAACTTGTATAGCTGAGTTGAATCAAAGCTCTAACACAAGAAGTGAGGTTTTCCAAACCTAGATGTATTGTACAAGAAAGCGATATCACTTGTATGGACTGAGATGTTAATAACATGAAAGAGTCTTCTAGGGCTTAACTCTCTCTTACACCACGTTAGAAAAAGGCTCATATAGTTGCATCAGTCCTATTGCTAATCTAATTAAAGCGGTGTACCCCGGGGACGCATCCCCCCCCCCCCAAATCCCCAATGTCTCCAAGACGAGGCGCATTGGAGACGGGGGGACATTGTTCCGGCATTTCCGGCAGCGCCACCCATTCGTCGTCGTTCTGGCAAAGACACGGGGACGTCCCAACGTCCCCGAAGGGAACATGGGGACGGAAGCGCGTCCCTCGTTACAGCAAAAAAAAATGTGAATTTAAAAAAAAACATTTTTTTTAATGTTTCATAGGTCGTTTTGTACCCTAGGGCATGTGGGGCCCATGTCTTGTGATATAATGCTTGAAAACAGTATGTGACTTCATTTGCATTCATTTTATGGTTTCTTAGTGTTTGCAACATTCTAATTTACTATTTTTAATTTTACAGTTATTGTTTTCAGTTTTACTGTTACATCTTTATGTCGTATATTGTTATACATCTTTTCATAACTAGCATATTAAGTACCACATGTATAGTATATAGTATATACACACACCCTCCCCCCTTGGTCCCCCGTCGTAGTCCCCCTGCCGTCCCGAAATTGAGGCCCCTTTGTCCCGTCTACACGGAAACTTGTCCCCCCGTTCCGACGTGCCCCCGTCCCCCGGGGCGGTGCAACTATGGATTAAAGGGATTCCATGTCCAAGGAGTACCATACAGATTTGTGACAGCATCAAAAAGGTGAGGACTATGATATACATCCTGAAATATCTTTTGATGTGTGTTTATCCCTTTTACAACAGACCTCAAACCTGTCAAATGAAAAATAATTTATGTATTTATAGTTAATGATGAAATTTTTCTTTTTATTCCTACATCAGTGAGAAAATTAGTATTGCTTTCACATTATTTGGCTGCAGGTCGTTATTTGTAAGTTATTCTCTAAGGATTAAAAGTGAAGAGTAGATTATTTACCATGCTACGCAGGAACATTAGAAAATCTCCAAAAAAAAATAATGTGTGTGCTGTCAGTACCAATGGGATAAAATGCAAAGCATAGATTACTCTTATCAGTGGCAGTCACAGAAAGATTTAAAAAGGAAAAATATATCAGAATTCAGCACACCATCCACAGCAAACTTGCTTTTCTGAGACAACTGGTGACCTGTACAGGAATCAAGTCCAAATAATACTTATACTAAAGAGAGGCAATCATTGCTCTCTGATAATCAAGATATAGACAATTATTCAAAGTCACAGTTTAGAAAATAAAACCTCTTCTTTCAACAAATTATGAAGTTCTTCTTTGCAATCATCTAAGCGCCGAAGGTCTGAGCTATCCACTACCCACACCAAGCCATCAGTCTGCTCAAAATAATTCCTCCAGTACGATCGTATAGTTTTTTGCCCACCAACATCCCAAATATTAAGTCGGTAGCTGCTCTATTACAAGAAAATTGAAAATGAATGACCGCAATAAATAAGGTTTATCTGTTTTAATATAGCAAAATTCTCAAGGAAAATCAACCCATACTAGAGCTATAAATAACAGCCCTTAAAGTACAAAATATTAAAACTAGGAAGAATTGTAGACACTGAATTTAATTACCAATAATTTATATAAAAATAACCAGCTAGTTCATGGCTTGCTTCTCATAAATCAACAATATAGATCCAAATATCTGGACTAAAGCCATGTTATGCTGCAACATTGTGTATGCTCTAACTTGAAATTTAATTGGATACAAATCATGTGAAACCCACAGGTATAAAAGAACAGACACATGAAGATACTAAATACAATTTGCTACTCTGAATGCCAAAGATGGGGTTCTCTCACAAGCTTAATAAAGAGATAGTACTCACAAGGAATGGTCTCTCGGGCAGCGTTCAAAATGATGCTGCAACTGCACATGAGGTCTCTCAAGCAAGATTCTTAGAAACATGTTAAAAAATCCCAAGATGGAGAAAACGGATTATTGTAAGATTTCTTTTCAGAGACATGTATATTATATTCGCATCCATGGACAAGATAGATTCATGCCTAAAAAACCTAAGAAAAGTTTACTTCTTTTCAGATTCTGCATGCAGAAGATAAAATAGAAGAATATAATAATACATTAAAGAGATGAAGTTTCGAAGGAACAAACAATTTTTCATTAATACATCTCACACCTCTATAGGGTACAATATCCACACATACACACACAATCCATTTCTCTTCCGGCATAACAGGTTATTCTTTGACCATTCTATTTATCAACCACAGTGGCAATTCTTAAACTCTAACTTCCAGTGACTTTATTTTCCACCAATGCCTATATGGTTACCAATGTCTTATTTGATCCACGTGTATGACTGGATGTATGCATTAAGTCTCTATTTGACTTGAATATTTAACATGTTGATAATCCATTCCCAAAACATCCTCATAGACAATAAAGTTATAAACTGAATGCATGGGAAAAACAATAGATGTTAATGTTTTTCAGATCATCACAAGGAATATACAATCTATAGAAGTCTTTCAAGTACTAAGCACAGGATATAATAAATCACAAAGAAAGGAGAGATAGTACCCGGAAATCAACCTTTCCAATGTGAATTAACACACCTGGGGCTTCTCCCAAATCTGATTCAAACTTGTTGCTAATCAGCTCTCAGATCTGGCCCATCATCAGCACTTGGATTCCTATCTGATCTGCACAATGTAAATACTGTTGTGGCAGATTCTTCCAGCCTTTAGTCTGAACTTATTTGCTCATCAATAAGGTCTGATATGAAGATTTGACTGCTGATTCCTTTCAGCCTAATTCGCTCCAAATAAATGCTGAGCCTTGGTAAAATGTTTATCAGCGGATCTGCTCCAATGAATTCGCTGATGGAAGAATTCACTTCCAATGTAGGTCTAATTCAGTCCACAAATCCGCTCTTAGATTGCTAACCAAATCGCTCATCCAAGATCGAATTTGCTGCTCCAAGAATGAATTCGATTGCTCCAAGAATCGATGACAAGTAGAAGACAATGTTATGTTTTTTATTGCTTCTAGCATCATCAAATTTCCTTAATATATGAGTTCATCCATGCCAAAACATGCACCTCCAAGTCAGCCGACTTGGGGCCACGTTTTTGTGCCTCTTGGATTAATAAATAAAATAATATAATCCCTTATTATATTATTATTATTTAACTCATTATTTAATTATATTTGATGTTTAAAAATCGAACTTAGTGATAAATATAACCATTTATATTAGCATTTATCACATCGATTTTAGGCATAATTAAATATATAATAATAAAATATATTTCCAATATATCATTATTATTACATCATTTGTCCAATGCATTGATCTTTGCCGTAAAGGCCAAAACATCAACAATAGAGACCTCCAACGATTTCAACCCTGAGCTACCATATCAATGTAGAACTGCCCTAGTAACCTCAAGCCATACTGTATGTTTTTCTAGCTTCCAGAATGTAAGATGACACTCTCCCTCAATTCATTGCCATCCTAATATGTTATTTGTCTGCTAATGTCACTAGGGTATCTTATAAGAGTTGATGCATTTGATAAGTGTACACTTGTCATTTGTAGCAGCCATTTCCATTTATCCTTGCATACATTGGAGTAACCGATTACAATAATCCTCAAATCAACATTTGCTAAGTATGAATAATCATTATGATCATCAATTGGCTCAAAAATAATAATTCAACTTGATTTCTGTCATTTAAAATCCCATGTCAGCTTTGTTAATAATGACGCTAAAATTTCTCATAATTGTACATTTGTGGGGACTGTATCTCATATCATTTCCACATTGAATGATCAATTTATCAAGAGACTCATTTTGGGCATATAATAACCTATCTAGTATAGTGTACAATCATTCAATCAAGTAATGTGTGATTGTGTTTTGTGTAAAATCATACAAAGGACTTGCAGGCTAAAGCTCACTGCCTTAGGGGAAGGTACAGATCTACACAATACTGTCAAGAAGGACACACTATCCTCCATCAGGAACAGGAATAATATGAATTGAAATGAACGTGCCTTCAGCACACTGTCTAGCGAATTTCCAAGCATGAAACTATCCTTGAATCATTGTCTCAAGTGACCAACTTCTTGACAAACATATCCTCTGTCTCAAACACTAGCAATCTAAATGTTATGATCATGAAAGCACATCATATAACTGATCTTCGCACTTCTCCTCAACACATAATCTTCCACATGATCCACACTTCAACACGCCGAAATGATCTTCTATATATAGCAACTTCATCAACAAAACCCTCAATTAGGTCAGCCAAAACAAAATTAAATATAATTCCAATCAAATCGGCAACCAAATACAATTGTGGTGATTGAGGTCCACTTCAGGAGATAAAGGGGACCCGAATACATCATAACACATCTTCCTAAGTAGCTCCAAACAATTAGCACGCAACAACACATCCTCCAAAGTCAGCATCAAATGTATCATGTAGACAAACAATTTAGTGTATAGCCAGCCGGCCCAAAAACATAATCCAATGCAAATAATTCATGTGGATCATCACACACCACGGTAAGACCCAAAACAACATCTTAACTCAACTTCCAACACAAGTTCAAACCAAGAATATGATCCAAACAAGAAAACCAACCGAATCAGTAAGAGACCAACACAAACCGTATTGTCGAGAAACAAAACATCACAACTCTTCTTGCAGAGCAAACCAACAACTGAAAATTGAATTGACGCTGCAGAAGACTTCTAAGCACGTCCTCTAAACCGCAAAACCAAAAACAACATTGCGGAGCAATCCGGAGCATTCTCCAGACCAATCCTAAAGACTGCCACACTATTAGCAAACTGCAACTACCAACCACATCAACTGCAATGTTGAGGATCTAAAAACATAATAGTGCAACATCCACAGATAATAAACATTATATCAAGAACTACAAGCACTTATCACCAAATGTGGACGAATGCGGAGCATTCTCCCATACAGACCTCAAATAATATTTCCTGCATATTCCATCTTATGATACTATAACATTCTAGTAACAACAAATACTCACTCAATAGCAACACCAGGGACCATAGAAACATCTGAACACATATTTTTGGACCTCCACTCACATCAAGTTGACATCAATGACAACACTAACTCATATTGCTAACAATGATTTGATCATGTCCCAATGCTACCATTCCATGGTGCCACCATTCATAAGCAATCTCATCAAGGTGTATTGTTTCATACTTGATTGCTTCATCTTCGAGCACTCGATTGAGCCGAAAGTATGAGTCCACCTTCAACACCTAAGCTCGTGTTATTGATCTTCCTAAGTCATTGAAGAAGGGGAGGCTTAGCTTGTCAATCTTCCACCTTAAGTCATTATTATAGCCCCTATTACCCCCAGTGGGTAAATGTCTCATTCTCAAGTCCATGTAATCACTGAGGAACATGTCCAGTTGAGACCCTCCATCAAGCCAATCCTACTTGAACTATCCTTGCAACTCTACCAATGGAGTATGATTCTCCAGTTGCTTGGTCCTCAGAAGGAAAGTAGGCATCATTAGCCTCGAATTGGATTGATGAGTGTGGGTCATCCCATTGATTGAATTATCACCATGGCCATTATTCTCTCCATTGGCACCATTAGCCCTTATTTATGCCAAGCGGTTGAGAGTCTCGTCTATTCTTTGTTGTCCTCTCCCCAAATCACCCAAGATGGCCATAATATCTAATAGAGCATCTCCCATTCTATCTAGAGAGCGGTGTCTTCTCCTCTAGTACATAGTCTTGTCTTTTCCCACTCATCAACCTCAACCTAGCAAGATAGCAGGGTCAGGTCTCTAATACCATTGAAATATCCCAAAGCATTCAAAAGCAAAGGTAGATAATGATAGGCAATGATAAACCAGCAATTGCAATTCCAATTAATGCACATACAAATCTGATTGTTGTTACAATAATGAGTTACAAGAGTTATATGATGCTCTTAGATTTTATTTCCGGTTTCCTGTTTGGGCTCCAAGATTCTTGGAGGGAGCGTCTATTTTTAGTAAGTCACCCTGTCATGTTCATTCATCATCAGGATCACTCCTATGTTGTCGGGTTTTGATTATGATGCTTCCTCAGTTGTTTTCGCAAGAAGGGTGAATTATTATTATTATTTAATTAAATCAACTAAGGTTGCTATTTTTATTGGCATTGTATTTTGGGCATCTTAGAGTTATAGCTCGTTGGAACCGGGTTGAGAAATTTTAAATCCTAAGCTCATAAAACAGGGATCCTATGTGTCAGAATATTGTTATTTTAATGAAAGGGTATGTTTTTCATCATTAAAGTGGAAAGAAATATAATAGTTTATTATATTTCAAATGTGCACATAAAGTATAGTCTTTATGTAAGTGAAAAGTGTGAAGATGAAGTTAGGGATGGATTTGTGAGGAAGACTTTATAAAGACTCTTGGAAGAATTCAAAGGCATTCATTATGCTAATCATTCATTCATGAAAAAATATGGTTCGAGTTTGGGAGAAGTTCAAGGGTTTGAGTATTTGTAAGCTGAAAGAATTGTGAATTCTTTACAGTAATCAGCACCTTGAGTTGATGAAATATTCCAGCGAATTGTGCATCATCTTCAGCTACATTCAGTGATTGAGAGTGTGATTAATGAGGAGTGAATGTGTGTTCTAAAAGGGTTTTATATCAGCTCATTGTTGGGCGTGGACGATTTTGATTCTGATGCTTCCTCAGTTGTTTTCGCAAGAAGGGTGAATTATTATTATTATTTAATTAAATCGGCTAAGGTTGCTATTTTTATTGGGATTGTGTTTTGGGCATCTTAGAGTTATAGCTCGTTGGAACCGGGTTGAGAAATTTTAAATCGTAAGCTCATAAAACAGGGACCCTATGTGTCAGAATATTGTTATTTTAATGAAAGGGTCTGTTTTTCATCATTAAAGTGGAAAAAAATATAATAATTTATTATATTTCAAATGTGCACATAAAGTATAGTCTTTATGTAAGTGAAAAGTGTGAAGATAAAGTTAGGGATGGATTTGTGAGGAAGACTTTATAAAGGCTCTCGGAAGAATTCGAAGGCATTCATTATGCTATTCATTCATTCATGAAAAAATATGGTTCGAGTTTGGGAGAAGTTCAAGGGTTTGAGTATTTGTATGCTGAAAGAATTGTGAATTCTTTACAGTAATCAGCACCTTGAGTTGGTGAAATATTTCAGCGAATTGTGCATCATCTTCAGCTACATTCAGTGATTGAGAGTGTGATTAATGAGGAGTTAATGTGTGTTCCATAAGGGTTTGATATCAGCTCATTGTTGGGCGTGGACAGTTATTATTGGCAGTCGTCCTGTCTTCTTCACCCACGGCCAATCAACTTAGCAGCCACTATCACTTGTTGGGGCTGTGGCCAGTTAGTATGAAAGTGTGGAGAGCATTTGCAGGTTTTTATTTTAATTTAATGATTTATTTCATGAATGTGATTGTTACATATTGCAAAGACTTTTCAATTAGAGTGGAAAGGTGAATTATAGATTTCGAATGGAATATGTATAGCTATTTGAGTTAAGTTGTTTGTGATACATTTCAATTATTTGGAAAACACAAGAAACTATATATGTATTGCTCAAAAAATTAAAAGAAAACAGAATTCCAGACTTTAAGAATTTCTTGCAGTCAAATTGAGGGTTAGAGCCAAGCAAGCTCTTTACACAATCTAACACATAAGGCCATAATTTCCGCAAGTCATTTTAGCCTTGCCACATAGAGCCAGGAATTCCGAAATCCAATTGCCTCATAACCTTGTGAATTTCAAAACCAAGTTGCCACATAGAGTCTTGATTTCCGATTTGACTTGGCCACTTGACATATGAGCTTGCTAAATCCGATCTTCCTTATGGCACTTGCCACATCCCCTTGCCAAATCCGATTTGCATCTAAGTGTCATTTGCCACATCCAAGGAAGACCTTCAAGTTTCCACATGAGGCCCTTATTTCCGAGTTGCCACATGAGGTTTTGATTTCCGCAAATGGCAAGATCGGCTTGTTTATGTGAAAAGGCATTGATCAATGTTAGAAGTCAGATCTGGAGAAGCATTGAAACCAAAAGCTAACTGATTGTGCAAACCCAGATTTTGCTAAAAGAAGTCAAGGTTAAGGGCTGTGAATTGCATGTGTATGAAAATGTCAAAATCTGAAAGTGACTAAGTATTCTAAGAATGGAAATACTTCCAGATCTAAGTTGTAGACTCAGAATTTGGTCATAAACAGCAAGGTGAATTTGCTTTCTCATGGTAAATTTGAAATGGTAAAGGTTGTATATGAACTTTTAGGCAAGGTAAAAGGATCGATGAAGGTGGAAAGGCAAGGCTCGAGTTGAAATTCAAGATGGAGGTCAAGGAACAAGTTGCGAAAGAGAAAGAGCCAAGGCTATAAGCAGATATAAGAAGTCATTACAAACTTGAATTTCAAGATCCAATTAGATGGTCCAACTTCATGCCACACACCACTTACAAGTGCAAGCCCGTGGTTAGGACATCATGAAGACGTCAAGATTTCAAGTACAAATGCGAGTTCAAAGTCATAACAATGATAAGGTTTCAAGGTGGAGAACTTTGAAGGATAAAGAAGACTTCATGAAGATGAAGCAATTTACGAATATTAGCCATCACTACTAGGGCCTTGATAATATTGAGTATCAAGAGATATTTATCAAGTCTATAAGGTACACATGCTGAAGTGGCACCCATTCATCTTCAACCAGTCAGATCATCCTAAGTGTCCTAGTTGAAGAGCTTAACAATATTATGTCCAAGTTCATTGAATTTGCCAAAAGGGAAAAAGTCAAAAGAATTATCCTCTAAAGGAAGATTTATTGTAACCCCACATGGCATTTTATCATTGGCCCACTGATTGGTGCCTTCTATAAGCTTCTACCTAACCCATTTTCTTATTGGCCCTTTAAAGCAATGTAATTTTTTTATTGGCCCACAAGGTGGTGCCCAGTTGTAATTGACCAACATTTAATTCTTCTAGCAGTTAGTTGGATTAGGGCTTTGTTGGCATTATCTTGGCCCTTCATCTTGAATTCATCAGAGCCACTCATTGTAATTGAACAACTATATAAGGCCAAGGCCTTATCATTTATAAGAGGAGAGACTTGGAGAAATTGTTGCCATAATGCTATCAAAGTAATTGCTAATTCATTGTTGGTCTTCATGGTGGATTACTTGTGTTGCTTTGGAGTATTGCATGGTTTCTACACTTTCACTTATATTAGGATTTCATTTCATGTTGGTTAAAGTAGTGTTTAGTTGAATGGAAGATATTTTGGATGTATCTTTGGTGAACTCGCTTAGATCAAACCACTAGCTGTTTGTTGATTGTAAGTTTGTCTTGTGTGGTGGAATGGCATATTTATGAGCTTTACTTCGATTATTGCTTACACATTGATATACATCGATGGATGGTGTTGATGGAATGGTAATAGTTTGAACATCTTTTATTTACCTTAGGAGATCGCACTAGCTTGGTTGACGTCAATGGCTAAACTAAGTCTAGTAGAGTTACAAAGGCATTCATCATCTCTTACATTCTAGGAGTAGAATAGCTTTCTAAACCCTTTCCCTTTGCAGGTTGTTTGGTTGGAAATAGTTAAAGAAGTTGATAGCCATTGAATGAACGTAAGTCCCTTTGTGATACCCAGCATATCACATCATTATAACTGGGTGAAAGTCCACAATAAGAAGGAACCTATGGGTTGTCTTAGTTGATCACACAATCCATATACATTGTTTAGCATATGAGCTTCCTTATTCAAGAGAGAGTAGAGATTTGGTGTTTCATTTGAAATACTAAGTATTCGATATTGTATGTTGTAGTGACATAAAACTCACATCAATAGCGCCAAAGGCACACCAAACAAAAGGAACCCCTCTAGCATGTCCTTAATAGCTTAAAGCGGACACTGATGAGCTACAAGGCAAGATTATGAATAGGTCGCGATTACAAGGGAGGGGGCATGACAATCAGGGGTTGAGTCTGTAGGGCAGGAAAAAGGAACATCTGCATGCTAAAGCAACCACAAACCTTAAAATGCACACAAAAATAATCCTAACCTAATATTAAAGCTATGACGGAAAAGTGCATAAAAATGAAATCAAAACACTCCCTTCAAAATGCTCCAATGTCTTTCTTTCTTCAAATTTTGATATGTTGCTCCCATGTGACAAGATGCACCTATTCATGAAAGAAAAATGACAGCAAGAGTATTTGAAAATGTGGTTAATGAAAAATGAGAGAAACGAGTCCAATTTATAGAGTTTTGGAACTCGAATCAATGGTCAAGATCAATTTGGAACTCAAAGTAATTGACAGACAAGATTAAATGAGATGACAAGTTAAGTGATGAAAATTTGGAAATTGTTTTTTCCAAGTTGAGGAAAAAAAAAAAAAAAAAGAGTTAAGTGGCAATAAATATTAGAAATATCTATTTTCAACACAAAGATGCCATTTGTATAAGAGGACTCAAAATTAGAAAAAGTCATAAAAAGGAGTTAGAATTGGAAAAAGACATAATTATAACATTTTATGACAACTGGAAGAATTACAATTAGAAAATGTCATAAATTAGAAAGAAATGTTAAAAGGGAAGGTGTAAGAAAGTGGAGGTTAAAATCTAGGGAGTGGAAGCACAAATTTAGGGATAAAATCCCACTTGGAAAATGAGGGAATATTTAATATTAAAAATCAATAATTCTCACTGTTGATGATTTGTAGCATCAGTCAGAATAATCAAAAGCACAAGTACTCTCCTTACGACAAAGATTATTATTGGCAAAATTAATAATATAATAATATATATGCATATATATTTAATATTAATGGTTTCATTATTATTATTATTATTATTATTATTATTATATATATATATATATATATATATATATATATATATGTGATTACATATTTACATATGAGAAATCATTATATTAAACTATGTTATTAATGATAAACTATGCAACATTGTTTAATAAATGTTAAATCGACTAACAAAAAGGTCGACGGTTATAAGGAGGATCGGTTGTTATTAAGGAGTCATGTCCCTTCGTCGGCATGACCCCACTTTATGATATAAATCATGTGCAATCGGGGTAATCGACTAAACACAGAAATCGATAAGTGTAAGTCGCCTACATTGCAATATATATAATATATTTTATTAATATAATACATGTTGATACTATATCATTTTAATAGATATATATGTTGGTCAACATTTATACATAGAAGAAATTAATTCACTGAAGAGTGAATTAATTGAGATATAATTATCAGAAACAAATTATATATATAATCAGAATTGTAAATTAGAACTTTGAAATTCTGTCACATGCAAATCTGATAAACTTAACATGGTATCAGAGTGGGTTTAGAAAAAAAAGATCAGATCAGATTTTAAATAAAACAATCTAACTACCATATTTTGGAAAATATTATATTTGACAAAATGGTGAATGGAGTTAGACATGAAGACAGACTTGAGGGGGCCTCAAATTTTGTAGCATGGAAATTCCGGATGTTGCTTACGTTAAAAGAACATGAGTTAAACACTAGGGTAGAAAATGCAAACCCTAAACCTAGTGGGAAAGATGAAAAGATTCAATGGGAAAAGAACAACACCAAAGAAATTAAATTATTGGTAGAAGGAGTGAAAGACCACATAATACCTATCATCATAAAATTAGATTCAGCATATGCTATGTTCAAAGCTCTAGAAGACATGTTCGAGATCAACAACACTAGTAGGGTTCTTGCTCTTAAAAATCAACTCTCCACAATTGCTCATATGTTTGATAGTAAGGAACTAACAATGATAGCCCTAAATGGACTACCTGTCTCATGGGAATCATTTATGCAAGGAGTAAGTGCTCGCTCCGAACTTCCTAAATTTGACTGATTGAAAACAGACTGCGTTCAAGAAGAGTCTAGATTAATGACTAGAGGGATCAGTATGAATTCCACAAAAGAAGACATTCAGATTCTAACTACTCAATCTCACAAAAGAGGGAAGAAGACTAACTTCAAAAGGAAAAAGGACAAGGACACAAGTGGGAAACAATCATTCAAGAAAAGGAGGGACCTATCTAAAGTGCAATGCTATAGATGTGATAAATATGGTCATCTTGCAGTGAAGTGTCCTAACAGACCTAAACCCCAAGCTTCCTTCATTGAATTCAGTAAAACAAGCATGGATTAGGATTCAGAGACACTTGTATTTTACCCCGCCCTATCTACTCAAGTTTCAAATAACTTAAACACTTGGGTGATAGACAGTGGGGCTTCCCAGCACATAACTGGCTTCAAAGAACATCTAGATTCCATGGATGAAAATTCTGACGAAGAAGTAACTATTGGAGACAATACAAATTATGTAGTAAAGGAAATTGGGACCTGCACCATCAACCTCAAAACAGGCATCTCAATCCAACTCACAGGATTACTATTTGTACCCGGAATCAAAAGAAATCTAGTATATTTGTGCACTCAAAGACAAAGGGTACAAAATTACTTTCATGGAAGGAAAAGTATTGGCTTGGCCCAAGAACTCAAACATAAAGAATGCTCATACTAGTGGAACAAGGCATGGATGTCTCTACAAGCTATGTACTTCACCCTCTCAAGCCTTAATCCATGAGTCAACCAATGCAAGTGAAATTTGGCACAGGAGACTAGGACATTTTCACTTGCGTGGCCTACCCTCTTTAGAGAAGATGGTAAGAGGACTACCTAAGCTCAAACCTGAACATGAAGGGGCTTCCAAAGGTTGTACATTAGGAAAGAACACCAAAAGCACCTTTCACAATAGTGAAAGTAAATCTAAAATAGTAATATAACTTGTTCATTTTGATTTATGTGGACCTATGTTGTTTCCCCCATAGGAGGATTCTTGTATTATATTATCTTTGTAGATGACTACTCTAGTAAGACATAGATATAGATATACTTTCTAAAATGTAAAGAGTCTGAAGAAATTCTTATGAGGTTTAAAGAATTTAAAGCTCTAGTAGATAATATATCAGGGAAGAGAATTAAAACACTAAGAACAAACAATGGGAGGGAATACAATTCAAAAATCTTTCAAAACTTTTGTAAAAATGTCAAGATTAAGAGGGAGTTCACTGTTCCCTACAACCCTCAACAAAACAGAGTTGCAGAACGAAAGAACAAAACTATTGTTGAGGCTGGAAAAGCCATGATGCATGATCAAAACCTAGGAACTTATCTTTGGGTTGAAGCTTCTAGTATTGTCGTATACATCCAGAATAGATGCCCACACTCCCATTTAGAAAACAAAACCCCTGAAGAAGCATTCACTGGAGCTAAACCTAATATAAGTCACCTAAGAATATTTGGTTGTCCAGTTTACATTCACATTCCTAAAGAGAAAAGTTCTAAATTAGAACCTTCTGGGAAGAAGGGAATTCTTGTTGGGTATAGTGAAACTTCTAAAGCCTACTGAGTTGACATTCCAAGACAAAGACACATTGAACTAAGTAGAGATGTGATATTTGAAGAAGATATTGATTTTAAAAGATCCAAGGATGAAAATGAAATAAATGATGAAGATCCTCAAAAGGATCCCTCTCCTGAATTTCAAAGGGAGACTAAAGAAATCTTAGAAGACAATAATTTCATTGAGCCCATGGATACCGCTAATGCATCTAGAGTAAATAAGAAAAAACCTCTATGGGCTAGGAAGATGATTGAAGCAGGAAAATATGCAGCCCCTCCAGGAACTTTTAGAGAAAGCAAAAGACCAAATAGATTTTCCAATTATGTTGCACTCATGAGTGAACTTATAAATTCAGAGCCCTCAAATGTAGAGGAAGCCCTTCAACATCAAACTTGGAAGGATGCCATGATAGAAGAGTATAAATCCATTCTCAAGAATGATGTCTGGGATATTATACCCAAACCCAAAAACAAATCAGTGGTCTCCTACAAGTGGTTATTTAAAATCAAACATGCAGCAGATGGAAGCATTGAAAAACACAAGGCTAGGTTTGTTGAAGGTATTGACTATGAAGAAACATTTTCTCTAGGTGCCAGGTATACCTCAGTCAGAGTTGTAATTGTTATTGTTGCATCTAAGGGAAGGAAAATTCATCAAATGGATGTAAAGACTGCCTTCCTAAATGGAGTGATTGAAGAAGTATACCTAGAGCAACCTGAAGGATTTGTAGTGCATGAGAAACAGTCCCATGTCTGCAAATTGAAGAAAGCACTATATCGTCTCAAACAAGCTCCCCAAGCTTGGTATGAAAGGATAGATCATTATCTATCAAAACTTGGTTTCTCCAAAAATGTCGCAGACCCAAATCTCTACTTCAAAGTAATAGATGGAGAAATGTTGATTCTAATTCTTTATGTTGATGATTTATTAATTACAAGAGAAGATCGTCTCATCACTAGGTGCAAACAAGATCTAGCATCTGAATTTGACATGAAAGATTTTGGAATTCTTCACTACTTGTTAGGTTTAGAAGTATGGCAGCATGCAAACGACATTATCCTAAATCAAGGGATGTATACTATTGACATCTTGAAAAGATTCAGGATGAAGGATTGCAAACCTATGTCTACTCCAATGGAAACAAATCTGCACAAGTTAAGAGAAGCAGCTAATGACTCAGAACTTGCAGATCCTACTCTCTACAGACAAATAATTGGATCTCTGATGTACTTGGTGAACACCAGACCAAATATCTGTTATGCAGTGAATGCACTTAGTCAGTTCATGTGTGAACCAAAGCAATTACACTTAGTAGCAGCTAAACACGTCTTAAGGTATCTTCGTGGCACAATCAGATATGAATTAAGATATAAAGATGTAGACATTAACTTACATGGGTACACTGATTCAGATTGGGCTGGAAATATTGTAGATCCTAAAAGCACCTCAGGATGTTGCTTCAGTTTAGGATCAGCTATGATATCCTGGTTCAGCAGAAAACAATCTTCAGTTGCTCAGAGCTCCACAGAAGAAGAGTATATTGCAACATCTATGGGAGCACGAGAAGCGGTATGGTTGAGAAAGCTTCTAGTTGGATTATTCAGGAAGCCAATAGAACCTACCATCATCCACTGTGACAACCAGAGTTGCATAAAAGTCTCCTTGAACACAGTGTTTCATAACAGATCTAAACACATTGAGATACCTTATCACTACATCAAAGACATGGTGGAGAAAAATGTAGTTGAGTTGAGATATATTAGTACAAATGATCAGACAGCAGACATCCTTACCAAGGCTCTTGCGAAAACAAAGGTAGAATACTTCAGAGGTAAGCTTGGTATGGTTGTGATTACTGAGAATGGGTCTCAGCATCTTTAAATCATTGTACTAATAGAATATTTCTATAATTTTAATCATGAGTGTTGTTTCATGACTTTATGGGCCCTGTGTACATCATTAAGAAGTGGCGACTTCTAAATAATTATCACTTGTACTTCTGAAAGTTATTGCAAGGTGACGATCTTACTCTAATTTGACCTTCTATCATGATGGATATCATATAGTTGATATCTAAGCAGATCATGATAGATTATATCTTGTAAATCAATATCAACTTAGGGATAGCTATCATCATTGATATCTACTAGTTGTATTGTATAGATATATCATGGTGGATTAACATCCGTGTACAAACCATGAATATGATGTCCCTATGGTAGGTATCATATGGGTGATACTTGTGCACATACCATACGGACGGTGAGAGTACTTGGTGAATATCATGAAACTTGATATTCGTAGGCCATTACTCTGAGTACTTGGTAAATATCATGAGACTTGATATTTGTAGGCCATTACTCCTGATATCATGAGATGATATCATTATGATGGATATCTCCAAATTGATATCCATAAACATGCTATAAAATCTGAGATTACATTAAGGTAACATCTCTTACGTGCTTCATCATTCTGTGATTATCCTCCCTAGCTAAGAGGGAGTGTTGATGATTTGTAGCATCAGTCGGAATAATCACAAGCAAAAGTACTCTCCTTATGACAAAGATTATTATTGGCATAATTAATAATATAATAATAGGTATGCATATATATTTAATATTAATGGCTTCATTATAATTTATTATATATATATGATTACATATTTACATATGAGAAATCATTATATTAAACTCTATTATTAATGATAAACTATGCAACATTGTTTAATAAATGTTAAATCGACAAACAAGAAGATCGACGATTATAAGGAGGATCGGTTGTTATTAAGTGGAGTCATGTCCCTTCGTGGGCATGACCCCACTTTATGATATAAATCATGTGCAATCGGGGTGATCGACTAAACACAAAAAACCAATAAGTGTAAGTCGTCTCCATTGCAATATATATAATATATTTTATTAATATAATGCATGTTGATACTATATCATTTTAATAGATATATATGTTGATCAACATTTATACATAGAAGAAATTAATTCACTGAATTAATTGAGATATAATTATCATAAACAAATTATATGTATAATCAGAGTTGTAAATTAGCACTTTGAAATTCTGTCACATGCAAATCTGATAAACCTAACAGCCAAATTTAGGAATTAGCCAATTAATAAATGAAATTAATTAATTGTAGGGAAAATGGGAAAAGGGAGTTAAATAAATAGAATTTATTTATCATAGCCTAAGACTTAGGATAAAGAGAAGAATTAATGGTTATTTTCCCCTAAAGGAGACACATTAATTAATTGATCGAGATTGAATGACCAAGAGTCAATTTTGAAATTATTTATTCGAACATGGTCAAAAATTGATCAGGATATGATGAAGAATTAGAGTACAAAAATTAGTGATGAATGACACAAGATTGATAAATGAAGAAGATCAAATGTACGACTTAGGAGACATGTTAAAAAAAGTGAGGAATAGGCGATGACCATTTTTTAGCGTCTACAAAGTCACCTTGTGCCCAATGTAGATCATTCCTAAGCTTGGAACAAATATTTAAGCATATTTTCATTAAAAGTCATCAAGTTAGCAAGTGATCAAGTTAAAGCATGCTAGAGAGTTAGATATAGGAGTCAAACATAGGAGTTTGAGTCTTATTTTGAGTTTTCATATTTGCATATAAGTTTTTGATAAGCTTATGGCAACATGTGAGACAATTTGCAATCTGCATGTAGCAAGCAAATAAATATTTTGTAATCATTCTTTTGTTTGAATCAATGTGAATCACTTTTAGCGTACGAAAATCTCTTCGAGCGTACGTGTGTGGACAGGAGAAAATCTTTTCGAGCGATAGGATCAATTTCTTTGAGAGACGGAAATAATCTTCTTCTAGCAACGGGGGATTTTCTTTCTTTCTTTCTTTTCTTGACGTGACGGGAGAATTTCTTGAGGCGACGGGGGAATTTCTTGACAGGAGAATTTCTTGCGAGATCGAGTCAGAGTCTGTGACCTTCTGCAAACGTGTGATTCTGAGTCTCTTTGTCTGTCTGAGAGCTTACAAGATCGACCACGGGTGATTGGACAAAGGAAATTGTAAGATCAACGATTTTAGTGTTTCGTTCTGGATCTGTGACCACATGACGATACTTCTATTGCGATATCATCTCTAAGACATCTTTTTGGTAATGGGAGAATTGTACACGAGAGCATCTCTGAGACAATTTTCTAATACATCTCTAAGGCTTTTTTAGCATCTGTGAGACGTCTTTCTGAGCATCTCTGCTCAGAAAACAAAGGTTCCCCAAGATAGGAGCAACACCACCAACAAAGACAGGAGCAACAACAATTGTTCTGAGAATTGAAGACGAGAGCATCTCTATTTTTCAAAGCATCAATTTATCTGAGAATTGAGCACAGGAGCATCTCTATTTTTCGGAGCATCTCTACGACGTTTTTCTAGCCTAAGTCTTTGAGAATTGATCTTTGTTTTTTTGAGCACCACCAATTGTTCTGAGCATCTCTATTTCTCCGAGCACCAATTGTTTTGAGTATGGAACATGAGAGCATCTCTATTTTTCTAGCCTAAATCCCTGAGAATCAATCTTTGTTTTTCACAGTCAACGTTCTTTCATAAATCTGGCCTTCTTCGATATCTTTGATGGACGCTGGCATCTCTACTACCTCTGTCTCTGCAGAATCTATTGACTCTACAGCTAGTTTCATCCCTCCCTTCCTCCACAACCATTGTTAACCCCGAAGCAAACCTATAAGAGGAAATTTGCTCATAATGCTACATTGGAGAACTTGTTGGAGCAGGTGGGGAAACTGGAGTCTGAAAACTTGGTGCTAAAGTCAGTTGTACAGGACTTATCTGATAAACTCACTACAGTCATAACTGCAAACACAGATCTCAGAAGTTTCTAAGCTAAAATATGGAGCAGGAAGACTCCGCAATTACCGAATTGAAGGCCAATCAGTCTAAACTCGACTGCAAGCAAGAAGAAACTGAAAAACAACTAAAATCTTGGGCATCCGTCTACAATGACAGCACCCCACATCTAGCTGGAGTGGAGAAACTTGTACACTCCAAGTTGATCGAAGAAAGGACTAGGAGGTCGCGTAAACTTAATTTGAAAGTGTGTGGGCTTTCCTCTGTTTCTCCTGACCCCCTCACTACTGGTCACTGCTTTCTCAACGAACAACTTGGCATTTCAGACATCACTTTAGACAGTGCATGGATTGGGTGCGACTCCACTCTTTTCCTGCGTTTTCTCTCTGTTGTAGACCGCCTTTGTGCTCTCAAAGCTAGGAGGAAGCTCTTCCCCTTGCCGACTAAGATCTTCCTTGATGAAGAGATGACCAAAACACAGGTGGCTGAATTGAAACAATCAAGGGCCCCTGTTACTGCTGCAAGGCATGATGGTGAGTGGGCTGTAATCAGGAATTTGAAAGCGGAGATTAGGGACACTTCCCCCCTGGATGGGAAACCAAGGTTGTAGTCGTTGACGCTAAATGACGCTTCCAAAATTAGCGGGTGGTGGTTGAAGGGAAGAATAATGCTCTGCAAGTTAGTTGTTGGAACACTAATAGGATATTTTGGTCCTCTTAGGGGGTTCTCCATGATGCTCTAGGTTCTGTTGATATCCTATTTCTCACAGAAACACACGAAAGCCTTGTGCGTCCTCTTCCAGGAATCGCAGGATATCACTAGATGTCTTCTTATAGGCGCGAGACTAGGAGCTCTGGTGGGGTCCGCGGATCTGGTGGGGTCGCTTGCCTTGTCAGGGATCGTTATCAGAGCCAGGCTTCAATTGTTTTGTCGGATGATTCTACTAGATTCCTTTGGGTCCGTATTTGTCAGGTTGCCCCCACCTCAGAGACATGTACATCGGAATTTGTTACTTCCCTCCTGCCTCCTAGAGGTGTGCTATTCATAATGATATCGATGGTGACCCCTATTCCGACCTTTATGGTAGCATTTCCCAGTTCTCTACAGTCGGTGATGTTCTTATTCTTGGTGACTTTAATGCTCGAACTCGTGTTGCTTAAACCCCTCATCATGATAGGTCTTCAGATGCTATGTGCATCAAGGACATGGATCCTTCTACTCTGGGACTCCAGAGATCTTTCGACAATGCCTTAGGCCCCTTCACGAAGTAAAGTCATCATCTCATTTAGTTGCGCAAGTCCTCTGATTTGGTGGTCCTAAATTGTCTTCCTTGCTTTTCGGACTCCAGATTCTTTATCTGCAAACCTCATTGTGGTGGTGCGAGTGTGGTTGACTATGTTCTCTCTAGCCATTCGTTCATCCCTTCCATTAGCCACTTCTCGGTTACCCCCATACCCCTGGCCGATCATGCTCTCCTTTGTCTTTTTGTCTTGTCCACCTACCCCCTTGCCTCTCCCCCCTCGNCCCTTCCCCCTTGTACCATCTTCTATTTTGATGATGGGGACAATGACCTTTTTGCCCACAACCTCAAGCAGCTCCTTCCTCCTGATCCCCTTTTCTTCCCTCTCGAGTGCACCATTGCCAAGTTTAACCTGCTCTCTGCCTCCATTTGGGATGTTGCCCTTCTCTACTTCCCTCATACGACCACCCCCTCATTCCCTCCTCCCAAGTCCAGGAATACTTGTCCTATGAGCAAATGGTACGATGAGGATTGCAAATCCCACCATCGGGCTCTGCGTTCTGCTTTCACCCATCACTGCCCCTCCTTTGTCGACCTTAAAGTTTCCTACCCTCATCTTCTCCGCCTCAAAAAGCATCTCTTCATTTCCCAAGTAGAAGGGAGCCTTCATGTCACTCTCAGCCACTCCCCTAAGTCATTTTGGCGCACCCTTTTCCCTTGCACTTTCACCCTTCAGACCAATTTGAACCGTGTCTCCCTGGCTACCCCTACCTCTGCAATTTATGACATCCCCGACCAGCCAGTCACTCAAGCTACCCCCACTCTCATTGCCACCTCTTCACCCACACGAACATCAGAGATGCAGTTAGATCCCTTAACAGCAGTAGGGTTGCCGATGAGGAGGGGTTCTAGGCAGAGTTCTTCAAGCATGGCTTCACCATTCTGGGCCACTACATATCCGATCTTTTCAACCATGTGGTCCGCACAGGGTTTCCCCCCTCCTGGTCAATCTGATACCTAAGTCAGGTTCGGCCTCTGATCCCGACAATTATAGAACTATCACCTCCAAACTCTGCCACAGTTCTTCACAGCATTCTTTTCAGAGAGTTGGACTAGCGTTGCATCCGTGCTAGAGGGTAGGCCGGTTTCAAGAAAGATTATCAAACCACTGACCACATCCTCACCCTTCGAGCTATTATTGAGGAGGCTAGGCATCGTTCCTCGAAGGTCTATTGTTACTTTGTGGATTTCCACAAAGCATTTGATTCCATCCCGAGGATGGCCCTGTTTCAGAGGCTTCGTGACATTGGGATCTCTGAGACTTATTTTCGCCATCATGAGGCTTTACGAGGTCATCCTGGGCCGTCTGAGGACTCCTGGGGGTCTTTCTGACTTCATGAGGAGCACCAACAGTGTTAAACAGGGTTGCCCCTTGTCTCCCACTCTATTCGATATCTATATTAAGGAGCTAGAGGGTTTTCTAGATGAGCACTCTCAGGCAAAGGATGGCTGCCTACTTAACTAGGCTCTTATCTTTATTTTGCTTATTGCCAATGATGTGGTTTTACTGGCCCCCTCTCCAGAGGGGTTGTAGAGACAGCTTGATGACCTTGCGGCTTTTTGTGATCTTCGTTAGTTGACAGTTACTTTGGGAAAGACGAAGATGATGGTCTTCAATTGTCTCAAGGCCTCTCACCTTCATTTTTCCTTTAGGAGGGTGGAGGTGGAGATATCCTCGTCTTACACCTACCTGGGGGTTAAGTTCTCTGGCCCCAGTTTCAGTTTGAGACTAGCCCTCTTGTCGGGTATCAACAAGGGTTATGGTTCTTTTGCCCTTCTCGAGAGACAGTGCTTTAGGCATCACTTCCAGAACACCTCGTCCGAGATGACACTTATGGACACTTTGATTAGACCTACTGTTCTTTATGGCTCTGTGGTCTAGGGGCCTTCTCTTTTGGATTCTGATTCGGCTTCCGCAGAATGAGTTCAGGTTCTCCTTTTCCGACGGATTTTTAGATGCAAACTTACTATATTATCCTTGCCGAGATTGGGGCTCACCCCTTCAGCCTTGGTGCCATCTTTGACCTTGTTTGGTTTTTACATCGCCTGCGTGGTTTTGCTGACTCTAGCGAGGGGCGTCACAAATACCCCTACCTCGCTTACTGTTCTTCTGAGCTCATTGCGGCATCTGCTCCTCTGGGGCAGGCCCATTGTTGGTTTGCGAGGGCCTCAGCCCTACTGGATTCCATTGGAAATGAGATGGATCGTCTCCCACCTTTTCAGTACTCTCTTGACACTCATTATCCTTTCCCATCTAGACAAGAGTTGAACAGGTGTATCAGAACCAACATTTACAGGCGGTTCATTCACACTATCTAGGTTAACCCACATGGGGGTCTTCACCCAAAGATGGCGTTCTATGTTGAGCACTATTTAAAGTTGGACGAATGGATCATTGTTCGTCCCTCTTACTTATCTCACTACTGGGCGCATGCCCTACAAATCCCTCTTGGTTCCTTCAAAGTGGGCCCACATTGTCTTCGCATTAAAACTGACCACCATCTGGTTAGGGAGCACAAGATTTGCCAATTATGCAACATATATGAGGTTGAGACTGAAGAGCATTTCATTTTCCGGTGCCCTATATATTATGAGATTAGAGGTAGATTTTACTGCCTTTTCAGGGATGTCCAGTCCCTCTCCACATTTTTCCGATTCACCAATCAGAGGTGCCTAACTCTTTACATCCAGGAGGCTACTGGACTCCAAGACCACTCACTACAGCATCAACATCAACATCAACATCATCACCAATGTCATGCCACCACATAGTCCCGTCAGCTTATCACCTCCTTCTTCACAGAGGTTCACTCTAGACACTACTTAAAATGCATTTTTCACACTTTTTTTGCTATAAAACCGTGCATTTTCTCTTTGCACCCCCTAACATCGAGGTTCTTCAAAGTCTTCTTTCCCTCCCTCATGGTTCTCATTTTTCAAAATCTGCCAGCCCTTTCTCATGGTTTAAATTGGCGAGTTTTTGCTAAGTCAAAAATTTTGAGCTTGCCAAGTTCTCTCAAAAGTGCGAGTCTGTGAACTATGGTTGCTGAAAGGAAGGAAGAAATGTTAGATATGACAAGAACAATGAAGATCTGATTAATTGTTGTAGAAGATAGAAAATGAGGTCTAAACCAAGACATGAGGATGAGAGCAATGATGAGGAATTGGGAGGTCAAGCCCCAAATCTGAATGAAGAAATCCTAAAAGAAGAGGAGTCAGACTAGATCAAGATATTGAAAGCCATTTCTAAAATTGGTAAAATACCTATAATTGAAATTTCCAATTATGCTAGTAATTTGAATCCTAAGGAATTGATTGATTGGATAATGATATGGAAGGATATTTTGAGTATGAGAGAAATTGAAGATCAAAAAGGGTCAAATTTGCTATAACTAAGTTGAAAGGTCATGCTGCTATTTGGTGGAGAGAAGTTCAATTAGGTAGAAATAATAAGGGAAATGAAAGAGTCACAAAGTGGGATAGGATAGGAACAAAGTTGAAGAATCAATTCGTACCTGTTGATTATGAGCTGGAAATGTTGAAGTGATTGCAAATCCTAAGGCAAAAGGAAAAGAGAATGAAGGAGTACAGTGAGGAGTTCCATAAGATGATCATCAGAATTAGTCATACTGAAGCAAACAAGGAAAACGTGTAGTACATAAATAACCTTAGAAAATACATTCAAAAAGAAATGAGTTTGGTAAGGATGACAACATATCATTGACGCTTTTGGATCTTAAGATCTAGAAACCTCAATGATATCAATATGGACTGTGGAAACTTAACGTCTTTGAAGGATGACAATAGTTGCAGAAGCCCATCAATTTGAGGTAGAAGTTGAAAAAAAGTTGAACAAAATATTTGAACGAAGGCAGAAAGGTAGAGGCAGATTCCAAAGAGATAGAATGTAATGTCCCCTATTAAGGGGTTGCCAATTTCCATATTTAACATACATTACTATGCAACTAAATCAAATGAATTTAAAGAAACAATGAATAATACATAATATATTTGACAGTTGACATATTCAAACCTACTTCCTTACTTCTCTCCAAACTCAACCCTAAGGAGGACAGGGAGTACTTGTAATAGGGCGCTCGGATAGCAATCTACAAGTGGATTCCCTCAAGGTTTCCAGAAAACATATTCATAACCATCTTGGAACAATGCCCTCAGGGTTTCCGAAATATATGCCTTAGCCTGTCTTGGGATTCACCCACCTTGTGAGGAATTACTCCAGTCGTTCCTGTAATAACCCCTAGGCAAACTTGCACAAAAAATGACTTGTTTTCCCTCAAAGTAATTTTGTCAAAGAAATTGTTTGCATTCATGAACTTAACATGCATGGTTACTGATTAAACAATTGTCTATCATCAGGAAAACTCAAAGAGTAATAATAGTATGTCCTTTTTAAGATCGGAAACTTTAATCCAAGCAAGTCTGATTTAACATCCAGTGATTTGCAAAATTACTACAGTTGTCGCAAAGAAGAAATGATTTTTATAACCTTTTGTTGACAGTGAATATACTGATCTTGAAAAAAAGATATTCTTATTCCATATTAAATAGAAAATATGAATACAAATACCAAACAACATAGATATTGGTACCAGGAAGGCCCAAGTTCAGTCTTTGAATGTTCTCAGCCCCAGACATTAGAGTTTCCACAGCAGAGCTCGATCTTCATGGACATCAAGGAACTGCACTTTGGGATCTATTTATTTCCAGCAATACTCCTTCCTTTATCAACACCTCTGTGTGATGTGTTTCTCTTCTATTAATCACTTCAATGAATAAAGGCCCTGCGAACATTTAGACATGACTTGTGCAATTACATTCAATCAAGTGGACTTCATACGCCAACATATGAGACCTTAGTAGCTAGTGTTAGGATTCTCTGTGAGATGATAGTGTCGCGATGCTTGCAAGGTGCTGCAAATAGATTATGTGCAAGAAAGGTTTCTGTCACTGGGAAACTATAATAGTTTGACTGATTTATTTTGCCAAGGCAAAACATTATAAAATTCCCAGCAACAAGGATGTGAATATTTTAGCATCGCTTATATCATATTTCCTCAAAAGTCTCAACAATAATCTTCAGGGCATATATAAAACAACCAATTCAAATTGAGATTTGGTTTTTCAAACATATATTATGAATAAATATCACCCACGCCAAACTACAAGGGCCCGCCACTTTTAAAACCCAAATATTGTATCAAATATTCATCTCCGACTTAATGAGCCACCAACCAATTTATCAATCAGGAAATAAATAATATTATGTCGATATTGAGTTCGGTTAAATACATCCACTGGAATAATCATCCTTATAACATTTGTCAGCAATATTATTATTCTCTCACGACAAATATAATATTATTGGCTTTCAGTGAACTTTGTATTCCGCGTGTATCAGAATAATAGGCCAAAATATTTCCCTTGAAGCTCAGAATGACTCATGCCAAATACACATTAAATCTGATAATGGAACTTATCTGTAATTAGAGACATCACCAACTTGGTACAAGTGTAAACTCCATCGCGAATCCACTCCCAGGAAGAGCTAGGTTTTCGTCCAGCCCTTAATCTGTTGAAGGTTTGTGTCCTCAAAGATTTTCACCAATGCAAAGCATCAGACAATTTCATCAATTTTCAATAATTATCTAAACATATGAAATCCATTGCAAACCCTCCTCTTATAACAACTCACGAATCTTCCAAAATCTTCCACATGAAGTAGCTTCTGCAATAAGTTGGTGGACATAATCAATTAAAGCGACTTATAATATAATTTCATTTTGGTTAATTTTTTTAATTAAATAAATTAAAAAGAAGTCGTCCTATTAATTTTAATTTATTCCGACAAATTTAAGATAATTTATTTATTTTATCAAAAGTTGCGGACATTACAGTCCTCCCTTCCCTGAGAATGCTTGCCCCCAATCAATCCACGCTTGTATACTGAAACACAATCTCGGGATCCCATATCAACCTCCGGAACATTGCTCTGCCAATCTACTGCACTACTCTGATGTAAACATCACCACGCTCGGAGTTGTGAAGCAATTCATCATGGTGCATAAAGAACAGTGCACCAATCATGTGGATTCCAGGATCCCAAATCATCCCACATGCATACTCATTCAGGTAAACCTACCATGTGCTGCTATCAAAAATGAAAACATTCTCTATCCAACTGAGAACCTCACTGCATCTGAAGCCAAGGGTACCTCCAATGTCAAATGATGATGGAGCTCATCATCATGCCGAGTGCTTTCAAGGAAAGGATGATAGCCATCTAACCAGCTCCCTGAAACATAACTATCCATGGGAATTGTTGATATGAGTTTTGTTCCACTCCAACATACAGAATTAAATACTCAATGTTTCGAGATGAAACACTAAATATTCAATCCTCTCTTGATATAAGGTCATCTCTCATGCCAAGCTTGCAAAGTAAGATCATGAAATGACTTCAAGGTTCCTTTAACTATGGATACTCGCTCAGTGAAATAATGTGAATTGTCGATAATCACTTAGGGGACTCACATTGTTCATTCAATGGATATCAACTACTTGCACTTCTAAGGATTTAGCTTCACAATGTGCAATGAAAATATAGATTTTGTTTTTCCAATTTCCACTTCAACTTAAACTTAAACTTAGCTTCTACTACTACTTCTACCTCTAACTATGAATGCAAGAAACCATAGATGACTTGTGTTGTGAGGTTTTCACACCATCGCCCCATTGCAAATGGGGACCCCCTCTTTTACAAGCAGTAGGAGTAGTGGTCTTAGGTAGTCATTGTTGGTGATAGTTTTCAAGCCCCTTGGTCTGACGAGTGAAGTTTGAGAGTTGGTTTTGGGCGATTTTGGCCTGCTGAGAAGTCAAGTCTGTCTGGAACATGGGCAAGAGTTGTGCTAAATCTTTCAGGAATATGGGATAAAACCAAAGGATTCGTGATG
>MU223073.1:1725442-1782693 GCA_018584345.1 Thuja plicata | reverse complement strand
TTTCATTGTTGGTCTTCATGGTGAATCACTTAATATTGCTTGATGTATTGCATGTTTCTTCTCATCTCTCAAATTAAAGTAGGATTTCATTTCATGTTGCTAGAGTAGAAGTAGATGGCTAGTTATGCGGTGATGTTAGTAAATGTTTGATAGGGATCTATATACTAGGCCACTAGCATCCTAGCGGCTTGTTGGGAAGCCTTGTGTGGTAATCTAGTCTAATCGCTCCCAAGTTCTACTTGCATTTCATCTTTCCGCTTGTACTTCAAGTTGGGTTGGAAGATAGGTGTTAGTGTGAAAATTCTAAGAATTTCCCTTGAATCATTGCATCTATGGAGGTAGCACCGTTGGCAAGCTTTCATTAGGTTTGATCCCCGTCCATTTGCTAATTTCTTCATCCATAGGAGTAGTAGTAAGGCAGTGAGTAGCTTAGTAGTGAGAGTTTGATGAGTGAAGTTGGAAATGATATAAATTAAGGAGATAGATCAATTGAATATACATTGAAAAGCTAAGTCCCATCACCATCATAGTCAGAATCCGATGTCCTTGAATGAACAACGTAAGCCCGCCGACGTGATTACCAGCAAATCACATCAATATAACTGAGTTAGGATCCACAGGTGTAAGGAACCTTGGAGTATTTTCTCATATTCTTCATGAGTAATTACTTTTCAAGAGAGGGTTGAGTGTTTGATATTCTGTATCAAGTGTTTAATCCTATATGTTATGTAGTGGTACAAAACTAACATCAACAACTTGGACTCTACCAAGTGAAATCTTATCAGCGACCTCAACCTCGCCTAGTGCAAGCCTCTAAGGAATACTCAAATGGTTTTCAAATCAACATCTCTCCAATCCCATCAATGGATGCAAACTAAAGATTTAATACATATTGAAGTTAAGTACGATCACTGGCTTACCACACAAGGCACCCTTATCATCAGCAAGAGGCTAGTGGCCTAGTTTTATCCGGAGTCAAACAAGAAAACATCCACAACTACTTTCATCCAACATGAAAAGAAATCTACTCCGAGTGAAAGATTAAGGAAACCATGCAACACTCCAAAGCAACAATAAGTAATCCACCATGAGAAACGAACAATGAATCATCAATTACTTTGATAGCATCATAGGAACAATTTGATCAAGTCTCTCCCTTAGCTAGCCTACTCTAATCTTCTAAGATATCTCCAACCTTCTAACTCCTCTACTCCAATCTAATACTAATTAGCCAACCCCTTACAAATGAGAAGGCCTTGGCCTTTTATAGATGTCCAATTACAACGAAGGGCCAAGATTCATTTGAAATGAAGGGCCAAGATTAATCCCTAGAAACCCTAATTAGGGTTGCCAAATTTTCAATCAATTACATGAGAGCACCAAATCATGGGTCAATAAGAAAATTACAATGATTTCTCAACCAATGAGAAAATAGGACACTTGGCGTGTTGTGATTGCTTGTGCTTGAAATTGGAATTTTCTGATTGGATGAGACACCCAATTGCCACTTCATCATCCTTATCATGTAGCCTAGATTAATCCTTGTGAAGAGAAAATATCTCTTGATACTCAACATTGCCCAACTTCCCAACATGATGGCATATTCTCAAATTGCTTCATCTTCTCAATTCTTCTCCATCTTTGTTCTTGGAAGTCTTCCTTTGCCATGATTCGAACTAGATTGAACTTGTATCTTGATGTTTCTTACAATGCCTTGACCTTGTCCTTTGGTAACTTGGTGTGAACTTCCTTCCCACTTGAGATATTTGAACTTGATCTTGCGCCTCCATTTGGAGCTTTGAACATCTCCCTTAGCCTGCAAAATGTCAAGGAAACATGTCTTACTTGTCCTTGTTCAAGATGCTATAAATCTGAGAATAGGAAATTTTAGATTGAATTTTATGATTGAGTCCTATAAAGTTAATCCAATCCTTGATTACAATCTTATTTTCCAAATCTCTAAAGCAACGCTCCTTTCACATAATCACCCTTAGAAGATTAAAGATTCCAAACACTCAAACCATTAGCCATGATTATTTCTATTCTCAGATTATGACAAGTTTACAAGTCTGATTATGCTTTAAGTTTAACATCTTTAACATGAAAACTGAGAATTGAAAACAAAAGATGGTGGGGAATGGGATTTTTCTTGGAAAACACTCATCGTATCATTCCACAGCCCCCCCATCATCTCTATCATTTGGTAAGAAAATTAATTCCAATCAGACCTGTAGCTTTCCCAAAATTCTGAGATTTGGGGATGAATACCAATTGCCACCTCCTTATAGCTATGCCAAGTGATTCTACCAAATGCTAGGAAGATGGGCGACAAGAACACTCCTCCAAGTTTGCTTGCTTCCTAATCCAAATCTGCAATAATACTGATCTGCTCTTCTTCTAGGAGGAAATTCGCATGCTTTTGATGTGCAAATGAATCAAATCTTCCCTTTCTTTATACCTCTTCGCACCCCATCCACCTACTAGGCTGGCTTGACATCTAGGAGAGCAAAAAAAAATTAGTTTTCCCATGCCCAGGCCGACTTGGCTTATATTAAATTTCGTTGCTGTTTAATTATTGGGGAATGCATCATGGAAAGGCCGACTTGGATCATGTTGTCTTGATCGCCAAGGATGTATTGAGGAATGGGCAAGGGTGCCAAGAAGGAAGGTGGCAGAAATGTCCTATCGATATGACAATTCCGCCCAAGCTAAGGTGTTCCAAACTTGTCTAATCCAAATGAAATCAATGAAACTTGTCCAAAAACCCTTGTCTTTGCCTTAGGAAGCTTGCCAATACACCTATAGGAGGGCGGAATTTCTATGTTTATAGGACAAAATTTGTCCTATGGCTGGTCGGATTCCGACCAGTCATGCGACAAGGCTTCCATCACATGGACAAGTCAACAAACATCAAACTCCCCTTTCCCTCAACCTTCAACTTCATCCCACTTACCCTCTAAGTTGAATGCACACTTCATTTTCTCCAAAGTTGATAATTGCTAGTGTTTTATGACTATCCAAAGAAAGGGAGCGGAAATCAGAGGGTTATGGGACAAATTTTGTCCCATGAAGGGCCAGATTCCGCCCATGCTAATCTTTCTTAAACTTGCTTCCTTAAGCCAAAATCAACTTGGCACTTGTTTCAACATCCTCCCCATTGCCCAAGGGACATCGCTCAAAGCCTAAAGAGGGGGGCAGAAATCTTAGGGGTATGGAACAAATTATGTCCTATGACTGGTCGGGTTCCGACCAGTCATGGGAAAAGCCTTCCTTTCGAGAACAAGTCACCCAAGACTTCAAACTTCCTACCCCTCAACCTTCAACTTCATCCCGGTTACCCTCTAAGTTGAATGCACACTTCATTTTCTCCATAAATTGATAATTGCTAGTGTTTTATGACTTTCCAAAGAAAGGGAGAGGAAATCAGAAGGTTATGGGACAAATTTTGTCCAATGAAGGGCCAAATTCCGCCCATGCTAATCTTGCTTAAGCTTGCTTCCTCAAGCCAAAATCAACTTGGCACTTGTTTCAACATCCTCGCCATTGCCCAAGGGACATCGCCCAAAGCCTAAAGAGGGGACGGAAATCTTAGGGGTATGGGACAAATTTTGTCCTATGACAGGTAAAGGAAGCAAAATTCCGCCAACACCTTGATCTTCCAAATTACCCCTTTGACATCATTCTTGATCATACTCACTCTCTCCACACCTAGATCGTCCAAGGAAACAAACCAACCCTATGGCGGAAATCTAAGGGTCTTAGGACAAATTTTGTCCTATGACTAGTCCGAATCCGGGCAGTCATGGGACAAGGCTTACTTGGCATGGACGTTCTTACCTTTAGACACTCGAAACCTTGCTTAGAACCACATTCATCCTCCCTTGGCCAAGATCCATCAATCCTCACCCCAAACAAAGGGCGGAAATCATAAGATGATGGGAGCGGAAATGTCTCATGCATAGGACAATTCTGTGTCCCATAGGAGGTGAATATCCACCATGCCAAAGATCCCTTTCCTTTATGCCTTAGTTGGCTCCCTTCATTGTTTTCACTCCAAAATCACTCTTATTCACGATTGGATCAAGTTTTGTTGCTTGGAGGGAGGATGGAAATTTGAAGGGCATAGGACAAAATTTGTCCTGTAGGAGGTCGAAATCCGCCATGGCATGGGACAGAGTAGTCTTGTACTTAGCCAATTTTTTAGTTCAGGGGTTGTTTGAGATAGGTTCCAACTTCATAGGAGTTAAGATGCAGATTCTAGACTTTGGGGGTTTTTGAAAAAATCTAGACTAAGCCAAATTTCAGGATTCAGCAAGCCTTCAGCAGGATTACTTCCCACGATCCATCCTGGCTTTCTAAGGTCAAACTAAAGCTGGAACAAGGATTCTCAAAGGGTTTTAACTCGTTTCATCATAAATCACTTGGTTTTGACTCCATCTCCATGACAGATTTAGCTTACTCTCGCCCACATCCCAGACAGACATGACCTCCCAGCAGGCCAAAATCACTCAAACCTCACTTGCCAGACCTAGGAACTTGAAAATTGCTGCCAACAAAGACTGACTAAGACTACTATTCCTAGCACCAAAGCAAAAGAGGGGATCCCCATTTGCAATGGGGCGATGGTGTGAAAACCTCACAACAAGAATGTTCCACCTGGATCCCACAAGCAAAAAGGACATCCACATTTCCCATTATCTATCCTGTTGCTCCAAACTTATTACAATTGGAATGTCCAACCACCACAACATTGCCTCTCTAACCTGTATCCCAAAATGGTGACCATAAAGGAGAAGCAAACAGGAAGGCCTACAAGATTCGGGTGCTTCCTTTGTAGGGAAAAGCACCTCATACCAATCATTCACCCCAGACTTATGTGTCCTTCGGAGCATCAAGTCATCAACAAGTAGGCTGAATTCAAAAGAATATGCATACTGCACCATGTAATCACAATGGAATGCATCAACGAGCTCCAACGGAGGTACTGAATCAACTGTCGGACTCCATATCTAACTATATGTATCTGGTGACTAACAATGTGTAACATGATATGTAGGGTTTGAGTCACTAAGTGCGGGTGGTTTACCAAACCCAACTAAGACATTCTCATCATGCTCTCTCCTGGTGTTAACTTCATTAACAACCTCAACGATAGTGGAACTATTAGCATCATTGGATAGTGTATCATCGCTCTCAGATTCATTGGTCACAATATAGTATGGTTCATCATGTTCATCACATGAAGAGGCATAATCTCTATCAAGAAGTAACAGTGAGATATCTGCTTTAACCCTTCCTAAAGCATGCTTGATTGTTTGTAAGTTTGCCACTGAGACTCCATCTTTAGGCCTATGTTGTATAAATACTCAATGAATGTGTCAATCCTATCAACTTGGCCCACAACTTGCGCAACTGCCTCCCCTTCTGGGTATGCACTTTCAAGAACTACACCAAGAGGTGCAATCTGCTGAAACTAATTTGCATTTCCTATCAAAGCCTTTACCTCAAGGTTGCAAGTTGTATCATCATGTAGTTTCTTCTCCTCCACAGTTGATTTACAATCAGCATCATGCTCTCCTGCAATAATCTCATGGCTGCAACCAGTATCTTTCTGTACCAATTCTCCCACGTGAAGATCATCAACTCCTGCTACCTGTTGGTCCTCCTCATTTGTTATATCTGAATGTTGAAATCTTAGTTGATGATGCCATAGAAGATGAGATTTCTAATTGAGCAGAAGAAGAATGTGACAAAATCAATTCTAGACCAAGCTCATCCACCTGATTTTCTGCTTCACATAATGCCACTAAGGTAGTCTCTAGGGTGTCCTTAGTGTTCGAGAGCTCGAAGGTAAGGGTGTCTACTTCTTCCTTCTTCCTCAATGCCTCTGAATAAATCTCTACAAGATCGAGGAGATGATCACAATCTGAAAGAAGTGTAGATAATCTTATTTCATTGCTTTCATCCCTTCTTTGATCACCTGCAAATGTGAGTATTCTTCTTTCAGTCCCTTTTGTCTCTTCTCCAGTTGTTCCTCCCAAAGATGTTTTTCAATCATCCCATTTATGTCATCAAAATGTACTAAAGTTCCAACAACTTTATCTTCAGTGACTTTCAATAGTCTCTCCAAAAAATGTGAGCTAGCAGGTGTATGAGAGAAATCAGATTCGCATGTAGCAGTTGATTGTCCTTCATTACACATCAGTGCTATTGATATCATCTTTCATGCCCAACTGTATAGAGGAAGTGGAAACAACACTATGGTCAAAAGTAGAACCATCCCAAGAAGGACCTGCGCCATATGTAGGGACCATTACACCCGGACCAACATAAGCATCAACACTCATATAAGATGTAGAGTCATCATCATTTGCTGATTGTGAGACATCTCCATATGGGCTATCAGTATGCCCATCAAATGCACTAGTGTGAACAGCCTCGTAGGATAGCTCTACCTCCAAGCTTCCTATCAAGAAACTCGTGCAATCACTAACATCTTTCTCATGACCATGTGTAGGCTGCAAGTCACAAGTAGTTGGTTTTTCTTCTTTTTCCAAATAGCCTATAACCTGCAAACTCAATGAGTTCAATTCCACTTCAGCTGCTGCCTCCTCTTTAGTCTCTCCCTCAAGCACAGGTTCAGTACTTGTTCCACAATCACCTGCTTCAATGACAACTTCATGATGCTTTTCTTCAGTATTGAATTTTTGTTCACCTATGGGCTGAATAGTGACCGCTGAAAACTCCTCATATAAATTTTTGCACCCTCCTTGTGCAAGTAGATCATGAGCTAACTTACGATATTGTTTCTTTGCCAAAACAGTCTTGTGATGTAGCCTTGGATGAAAGTCCATGTAAACAATGAAATGTAGATCTCTCTTAACATGTTTAGGAAGAGTATCATATTCATCAAACATGCTAAGTACTTCTTCCCTTTTATCTTGCTGCCAATTCTGAGCTAACTGTTGTTGTGCTTGAGTAAAATCCTTCTTGACCTTTTTCAGACTAGGCACGTTTCTCATAACTGACAATCCATTAATTATAGCCAACAGGATGGCAGGTTTGATGCTTTGATACCACTGTAAGAACCCCTATAGTCAGATTGCACACCTAAAATTACATGCAAGCTTGAAATGATATCTCTGAAAACTGTTTGACAATACGTTAAAATATATTGTAAGTTAGAAATTTAATATTCCAGAACTCCTACAAACTGTTTGTTGAACTTCCTATGCATTGGAAGATTGGAAATTAGTGCAATCTGAAGCAGGGGTTCTTACAGTTCCCTATAACCTTCCTATCCTCAAAAGGGGCTATAGGAAGAGACCAAGAAATAGGATATGAATATACCAACTTTAAATAGATTATGAATGATTTAAGAATATAAATATATATTTATGTGTGTAATCACTAATTTTATATATATATATATATATTTCCAGTGTTCCACCACCTGTTGGGGATGGGGGAACTGGGGGACAAAGGGCATTTGTTCAGGGACAGTTCAAGGACGGTATAGGGGAGGTGGCGGTGGGGCGATGCTGATATACATATAGTACTAGAAAAACTGGTAATGAAAAGATGTATAAGAATTACATTTCAAATTAAACTTTGGCAAATTAGTAAAATAGCAAAATTGTGACTACTAAATACTAAGATATGTATTGCATGTATCAAATACATCAAACACTCAAATATGACTATTGACTAAGACTGTTATTAGTGATATTGTCATTCGCCATTGTGTTTTTATGATAAGATTAATAGCAATTAAAGAAAGCAACATAGTGAACAAAGAACACACCAAGATACCCTAGGAAAACCCTCCTACTCGAGGGAGAAAAACCCAGCAATAATGTCTCTTCTATATATTGAATCAACTTAATTACAATGTGGCCCAATGATGAGGCCAATAACAAAATCAATCTGTACAATAATATCATTGCTCTTCAATTCCAATACGATACTGAAATGAGTGAGTTCGCATCATGTATATGTATGAGAGAGGCACCCTTTCACAAAGGGTTGGCCCTCAAACAATGTGTCCTTTCATAGGGTGGCGGATTTACATAAGGTCGGCCCCTTAAACAAATATAATTTACATTCTATATTCAATGAAAAACCTCTTCATTTAATCGGCTCATACACGTATGTGAATTATGCAAAGTCGGAGACTACTTGCATATTTATGAGTTGGCCTTAGAAGGATTTGACCACAACTACAAACATTAACAACCATCGACTCAGATTATATGAAATCCTTGTACATTTCAATCAACCATGTATGAAAATGGAATTGGATAATGCATTGTTGGATAAATATGACAATAGCACCACATGAATTGCAAACATGGAAATACCATAGAAACCCCAATTCTGATTTTTATTTAGGTTAGCCGGCATAATCAGCAATAATGTATGCGATAGCAGCTACAAACCCTCATAAATTGCCCATATTAGGTTTGCATGTGATCTGAAAATATCCTTCAATCAGCCAGAATTATATGTATATATCTGATTAGCTTGCAAATATATATATATATATATATATATATATATAAGAAATTTAAATAAATACACTTTTAAAATGTCTAGGGACAGGAGACTTCTAGAAGTCCCTGAGACGCTCAAGAGACTCCTAGGCATCCCCAAGGCATCCCCGAGACTCCTGTTTGTCCCCGTGTTCTGGTGTCAATTGAGCGGCGACGGTGGACGCGTCATCCTCGTCCCCCCGTCTTGAGAACGCGGGGGTCTGGGGGTCAGGACATGTCCCCATGTTTCACTATATATTTTTGATACTAATACTATATCATATGAATTGGAGCATAGATTGGCCCTTGCTTTCAAATAATACATTTTGGTAAAGCAATACTGAAGCGTACCCTTACTATTATACTTTTGCTGCCAATTGATGAGTAACCACTCACTGGTTTGTGTATGCAATTCTAAATTCTTCTTTTAATTCTCAAATCGATTATTGATCCTCCAATGATGTCTTGGACTGAGGGTATGATCCTCATTAAATATCTTATGGGATCGAGGGGTTGTAACTCTTCTCTTGGAATGGACATATCCTCAATCGCACCTTTCCATAATCATTTGTTGAGGATTAACTTAATCATTGTTGATCAGTGTTGCTTATTATTGTTTGCATAACTAACCAATGGAGTGGTTAGTTGTTGATTAGGCTTGTTAAGGCCTTAGTCGATATTTACCTAATCATATTCTTGAGGAGTCTCTTGACCATCTTTAGTGACAACAATTTACTCATTATCTCCATTATCTTTCCTCAATATGGATGATCAATGCATAAGAAATCTCTTTTGTCAATTGATTTGACTACTTGATGAATATCGCTGCTACTTTATTTTTCAACGCTGCTACTTTGTTTTTCAATGCTGCATTTGTTTATATTGCAGTGAGTTGGGTTTATGACATAGAAAAACAAGGGAACCCATATTGCAGAGATGAGAGAAGTGAAAATCTGCAGGAAAGAAGTGACCAAAATTCTTATCGCAATGACATAGGAAGTAGGTGAACCTACTGCAATGATGGATATCAAAGGAGTGTTAGACGATTTGACAAGAAGCCTTTCAGGTGAACCTATTTCAAATGTGGACATCGAGCATTTGAGTGTCACCAAGGAAGTACTAGCAAGAGAGGAGAGAACAACGCAAGAATTGCATATGTGGAGAAAGAATTTGTTGGATCACTATGATTTGTGAGAAAACTTAAGAAAGGTGAATCACTACACATGAGGAGAGCCCTATTGTAAACTAAGACAATGGAAGAACCGGCCCAAAGGGTAGTTTGTTCAAAATGGTATGCAAATCAAGAGGTAAGTGTTGTAAAGTTATCATTGATGGTAGTAGCGCTAATAATTTGGTTTCTAAAGAGAAGGTGAAGAAGTTGAATTTAAAGAGGATAAAACATCCAAACCTGTATAGGATTACATGGACCAAGATGACCACACGATACTAGCAAATGAGCAATGTTTAGTAAAATATCATATAGGATCATATAATGACGATGTATTATCTGATATTATGCTAATTGATGCATGTCAAATGTAGTCGAGAAGACCATGGTAGTATGATAGGAAGGCAGTTCATGATGGAAGAAAGAACCTCCTATACCCTGACATTGAATGGGAAGAAGCATATCTTAAGGCCTTTGGAGAGGAGCATAAAAGTGAAGAGTGAAGTAATGCCCGAATCTATTTGGTGGATGGGAGAAAAATTTTATATGGACTAAGACATTAATATAAGTGTTTTGCATTAATTCCGAGGAAATGCCACAATTAGAATATAGAAACTACCATCAAGAGGAAACACCAAAAAAGGAAGTCCCTGAATTGCTAACAAATTACCAAGATATTGTATCAGAGAATGTACCCGAAGGACTACCACCAATCTGAAGTATTAGTCATCACATAGATCTCATACTTGGAGCAAGTATACCAAAAGATATCATGCCTAGAGCAAGTTTTTCAAACAAAGTGGCACATAGACTAGCAGAAAATGTGGAGCTCAATAGACAAGTGGAGCTTATGAGAAAAGGATTAAGCCAAGAAATTTTAAGTCCATGTGCAATACCAGCAGTATAAACATCAAAATATGGAGAATGAGAGATTTGTGCAAAGTCAAGAGCTATCAACAAGATCACTATCAAGTATAGATTCTCATTGCCAATGACATTATGGGTTGTTTGAGTGGCACAAAGTACTTCATCGAGATAGACCTCAAGAATAGATACCATCAAATTAGAATCACAGAGGGAGATGAATGGAAGAATGCATTAAAGACTAATAAAGGATTTTGAAAGTGGTTAGTCATGCCTTTTGGATATAACGTTGTTGATAGGTGTTTTATGACCGCACCAATAGTAGAATAAAATACCAAGGTATTGTTGTGAGATTTTCACACCATCGCCCCATTGCAAATGGGGACCCCCTCTTTTCGCTTGGCAATAAGGTGGTTGTCCTAGGTAGTTTTAGTTCAGTGGCACTTTTCAAGTCTGAGAGTCTGAGAGGTGAGTTTGAGCAACTTTGGATCGTTGGGTAGTCAAGTCAATCAAGGAGATGAGAGAGTTCAGCCAAGCTAGTCAAGGATGTGGAATTGAAGTCAAGAGATTTGTGATGAAATGAATTAGAATCCTTTGAAAATCCTTGTTCCAATATCAATTCTATCTTGGAGAGTCAAGAAAAGTTGTCGGAGATAACACTGATGGAAGTGTGTTCATTCCAGAAATTTGGTTGAGTCTGGAATTTTTTAGAACCTCCCAAAATCTAAAATCTCCAGTATAACTCCCATGAATTTGAAACCACTCTCAAACATCCTAATAGTATTTATATAAAATATAACTTAAAGTATAGATAATGTAACTTATACTTAAATGTTTATTTTATATAAATCATCCATCCTCCAAGCATAAAAAATGAGTTAACACTTAGTTTTTTCTTAAAAAAACCAAACTTGGGCTCCCCCAAAATTCCATGTTCAAACACTCAAAAATGATGTTCAATCGCTCAAAATGATGTTTGATCGCTCAAAATGATGTTCCAACGCTCAAAAATGATGTTCAAATGTTCAAAAATAATATTCCATCCCGAAAAAAACCATGTACAACTATGTCAAAAGCGGTGTGCAACCATGTCAAAAATGATGTACTATCGCTCAAAAACAAGTTACAAACACTCGAATCCAATGCATGAACATGAAGGCCCAGCGTGATGCAAAATCCAAATTGGCCAACTTGAAATATCAAGATCTAGGCAAATTAAAAGTTCAATATCAAGGAAAATCAGACTTAGAAAGTGTGAAATTGCAGAATTGTTAAAAATTGAAATATATTTTAAGTGTTTTGATTTTGTCACACATTTGCTGTCATGAATTTAACACATCCTTTTTTGTTTTGCAAGATGACAAGGAAGAAGATGCTCGAAGGCAAGGTGTACTAAGGACAAGATCAAATTTAAAGACTTCAAGCAGAAAATCTATGAATTGCTAACCATTCATCAAAGAGGACAAACAAGGAGGTGGTTCGAGATCAAAGAACAAATCATGCAAGAAACATCAAGGCAAGGTGGAAGAAGGGGATATACACATATCATGGAACAAGGAAATCAAGATGAGAATCAAGTTCGAGATCAAGGACAAGTTGAAAATTCAAGTTCAAGTCATGAAGTAAGATCAAGGCATCAAGAGGACATCAAAATTTCTTGTACAAGAAAGTTCAAGGACATGCCAATGAGAAGATTTCTAAATTTTGAAGGTGGAGAAGTGGAATTTAAAAAAAATTGCAAGATAAGAATGTTGATATGGTGCCTATCCATTTCCAGCCAATCAGAAAATTCTTATTGCACGTGTCTGAAATTGTTAAATCAAATCACGCCAAGTGTACGTGTGGAGTCCACATCATGTCTCTACCTAATATATTTTCTCATTGGCTCTCAAAAGCAATGTAATTTTCTCATTGGCCCACAAGGTGATGCCTTCATGTAATTAGATGAGCATTTAATGATTGTAACTATTAGTTGGATTAGGGCATTGTTGGAGAAATATTGGCCCTTGATCTTGAATTGATCTTGGCCCTTCATTGTAATTGAACAACTATAAAAGGCCAAGGCCTTCTCATTTGTAACTCATTAGATTAGTTTTAGAATAGAGTATAAGACACTTGGAGAAATTGTTGCCATAATGCTATCAAAGTAATTGCTAATTCATTGTTGGTCTTCATGGTGAATTACTTGTGTTGCTTTGAAGTATTGCATGGTTTCTACATTTCTTCACTTAGAATAGGATTTCATTTCATGTTGATTAGAAGTAGCGTTTAGTTGAATGGAAGATATTTTGGATACATCTTTGGTGAACTTGCTTAGACCAAACCGTTGGCTGCTTGTTGATTGTAAGTTTGTCTTGCGTAGTTGAATGACATATTTATGAGTTTTACGTCGATTATTGCTTGCACATTGATATGCATCGATGGATGGTGTTAATGGAATGTTAATAGTTTGAACATCTTACATCTACCATACGAGATCGCACTAGCTTGGTTGATGTCGATGGCTAAACTAAGTCTAGTAGAGTCACAAAGGCATTCATCATCTCTTGCATACTTAGTGTTAGATTAGATTCTCTAAACCCTTATCATTTGTAGTTTGTTTGGTTGGAAGAAGTTAAAGTAGTTGATGTCCATTGAATGAACAACGTAAGTCCCTTTGAGATAACCAACATATCACATCATTACAACTGAGTGAAAATAAACAATAAGAAGGAACCTTGAGGTTGTCTCATTTGATAATACAATCCATAAACATTGTTTAGCATATGACCTTCATTATTCAAGAGAGAGCTGGAGATATAAAACTCACATCAACGGGTACCTTATCCTCTCTTGAACAAAATTCAGTGTATGCTAAGATTGCGAAAGATCTGACATGTGATTCCAAGATTCCTTTTATTTATGGATAAGCTCAATGGTCGTTGTGACATGTCGATAATCCAAGGGGGCTAGAACTCCATTGGATATTACAGTCTCGTGATGCTTCTTCGTCAAACAAACACAACTGAAATCAATTGAAATTAAAGGGGAAAGGGTTAGAAGGATCTAAATCTACTCCTAAGGGTAATGATATCAATAGATAGAGCTCCAATGGACAAACTCCCAATAACCAAGCTTTGCTTCGCCAAGATCAACTACAACTCTGCAAGAACCAATGCAATCTTCTAAAGGTTATGCAAAGATTTTCATATTACAATGAACAATGCACATTTAATGATAGAAATTAAGCATCCATAAAAAGGGGCTCAAGCTAACTTTACACGACAGCTTACAATCAGCAAACTACCAAAAGTATGAGCCATGGAAATTCATCAAACACCATTACATTCTCCATTGAAATCAAAGCACTTTAACTAACATTTGAGAAGTTAGAAAGACACCATGCAATGAGTTGAAATAAACATGAATCCACCATATCTTCAATGATTTTTTTTTTAAATTTCCCCAAGCCTTACAACAATATCTTCCCCTTCTCCTACTCTACTTCTACTCTAAGGAGGAAGAGCTAATTATCTGCCTATCTAACTATCTATCTATGAATCTATCTAATCTAATCCCTTACAAATGAGAAGGCGGAGCCTTTAGATACATTCTTAAATTACAATGTGCCACCCAGATTGAAACAGAATAGAGGGCCCAAATTTCACCACCTCAACCCTAGTTAAGGTTAGGGGAGGAAAGAATCTGTGTCAAAAATGAGCGGGTCCACATGGACCAATCAGAAGAGGGTTGTCCACCTAGTGGGAGAGTGGTCCAAGATGACCCATAATGGCCGAAGGTTCCCACTAAGCATTAAATGGTCGTCTACCTAGAATGGCTTGTTATTTATTCCTTTTCTTCAACGTAGAGAGTTTGGACATGTCAATTTTGGAAGGTGATTGAGCGCCATTCTTGTTGACCATTCTATCGTTGCTTAAGTCTTTCATACTTGAATTGAATCTCAAGAACCTGAATGTTTTCCTTGAACATCTAGAATGAGAATTCTTCCTCCTTATTTTTCCTGACTAGGATCTTTGGATTTCTAGAGGAACTTCAATATGTTGCATTCTTCCTTCTACACTTGCATTTGAACTTTGATCTTTGAAGTCTTGAACCTTGCATGTCCTGAACTGGATTGCTTGAAACTTGGACATCTTCAACACTGGAACTAAAATTCTAGGACTTGAATATCTTCCTTGAACGTCTGGAACTGGAATTCTTCCTCCTACAAAATAAAATAATTGACATAAGAATCATGCAAGGAATTTAAATTATAACACAAACAAACTCTTACATATTTTTCTCTCTAAAAATCCTCTCTCCAAAATTCTCACGCCTTTTTCTTGAATTCTCAAATTTTCTTCAAAATTACTTCTCTTCGAAATTTCTTTATGATTAATCTATCTCTTTGCAAATCTATCTCTTTCTTCTTAAAAGCTCAGATCTTCTCTCTCTTCAAAATTCACATCTCTTCCCTCTTCCTTCATGGGTGCCCACCAAATAAGGGGTTGGATTTTTAGGCAATTTTGAACTATTTTCAAAGTTTTATGCAAAATAGATGAATTAGGGCAATTTAAATTCAAAACGAATTCCCCACACCCCCAACACTTTGACTTTTCTTTTTTACATTTAACGAATTTTAAATATGTCATTGCATCCCATTCCTTGGTCACAAGTTAGGTATGCTTTTAAATAAATTCCACTATATCGAAATTTCTCGCAATGCTTAGCCAATTTAAATAGATCTTTGTGATCTTAGGCATGTGAGAAAATTTCCAAATTTAACGAATTTCACGAATCTCCAACATTTGGGTTCAACATTCTCGAATTCTTCATACTAGCGCAAATCAGACACATGGGGAACTTTTAAATATCTAAACAATTCCCAATGTTTTCCAAATTCGACTTTGGAAGCCAATCAAATAGTGACTTAAACTTCACAAACTTAGGCGAATTATATCCATCCCCTTTTATTTCTTCTTTGGGCGTGAATTGGATATGCAAGAGATTCCAACATTTAGTTAACTTTGGCATTCCTTTCATGGGTGCGATTTAGACATGAGGGAAGGATTTTATTACACCTAGCCAATCGCATCAACCTTATCTTACTTTGACCTTGGACTCCAATTTAAATACTTGAGAAAACTTCTGCATTCAATTGAATTTTCAATTCCATGTCACGCCATATCTCAGGTGCAAATGAGGCTCACGAAGGTATTTTTAAGTCTTTTGAAAATCCCATGGCTATAACATTTTAGCATTGTGGAGTGCATATTCGGTATGCAGGCGAATTTTTGGGCATTCAACCAATTCCTTAGCACTCATATTTCCACATCCTGGGCACAAATGAGATATAGTAGTGAATTTTACAACCTTAGTGCAATTCCTTGTACGTTAAGAATTAGCGCTCTTCAGCGCATTTGAAGCTAGCTGGAGGATTTTTCACGTACTATAGAGATTTTGCATACTTCCAACGCTTCTGTTATTTGAGCGCATATCTACACTAGAGGTGGATTCTTTTTTTAACTTGAATATAATTTCTTGCCACCTAAATTTTGCCATTCAAGGGCGCATACATGTTGTGAAGGAGGATTTCTACGTATTAGAGCTTTTCTTGGCCACTCAAGGACTTAGCACTGAGGGGCATATATCTGCAACTGTGAAGGATTTTAATATCCTTTGAACATTCCCTATGCAAGGTAACTTAGCGCTCATGGGCACGAATTAGGGCATGAAATGGATTTCAAACTTTGCAATACCTCCTTTGGCGTGAATGAGACCAGTACTCTGGGTGTATATCAAACTTGTCGGCAGACTTTTGAAACTTTGCCAAATTCCTTGGCATTTGTTAATGAGCGCAATGGATACTCTATGAGAGACTACAACTTTTGTTGCATTTAGGAGTAAGTTTCATTCTCATGCTTCAAACCTTTCTATGCCATTGTTGATCTATGCTAAGTGTAGAATAGCCACGGTGATGGATTTCAAAATTCACAATGTTTCCATGTCTTGGTCAAATCTGCACTTATGAGCGCATTTAGCCCATGATGAGGGGTGATTTTTTTACTTCAAACAATTTCCTTGCCTCTTTAGAATTAGCGCTCTAGGTCGTAGTTTGGCACTCTTGGAGGAATTTAACATTTTTAAGGAATTCCTTGGCACATGCGTTTTTGCGCTCATGGACGCAATCTACACCCTATGCTAAATTTTAAGCCTTCTAACAAAATTCCTTGGTTGGCAAGATTCCATGCCAATGGGTGCTAAAGAAAGGAGATAGAGGATTTTTTACTAAACCATTTTTGCGTTTCCACTCCCCTCTGCCCAATACTTAACCATTTTTTATTGTTTCAAACCTTCTTCAACTTGGGCACATTTATGTCCCTGCAGAGGATTTTGGAACCTTTGAGAAATTTCCTTGGCGCCCCTTAAGCTCTTAGCCACGAATGAGACATTGTGATGGAATTCTCACTTTCAAACATTTTCCTTGTTCACCATAGAATAGTGCTCCCAAGCGCATTTGGAGACTACAGGGGGATTTTAGCCCTTTTTGAAATTTTTCCTTGGCTAGGGATGATTTGCGCCTAGGGTGCATATGAGCACTTGTGAAGGATTTTTTAGAAACTTAGCCATTTTTCATGTTTATCCCTCTCAAACTTGAGCACATTTTCGTACTTGTGGAGGAATTTCTTCATTTCAAGGAAATTCCTTGACTTAGTGGAATTTGCCAACTTGGACGCATATGGAGCTTGGTCAAGGATTTTCCTTACACTTAGTCAATTTTTGCATTTCTTCCTCCTTTTAGACTCATACTTAGCCAATTCCTTCACACTATTCAATTTTGGGAATTCTCAAGGATGTCATGGAATTTTCATAACTTTGTCATTTCGTCATCTTCATGTTCCTTGGGTCCACACTTAGGCGAATCTTACATCTTTCCATCTTGGGCGATGGTGATCCTGGACTCTCCAGACTTGTGAAATTTCACTCTTTTTCCTCTTTCAGGTGCCTTTCCAAAAATGGTCTTCAGACTTAACTATTTTTCCAGCCTTTTCAGGCTTTTCCAGAGATGTTTCCAAACTTAACCATTTTTCAAGCCTTTTTCAAGTCTTTCCATTTCTGGATGTTATTTTTTAGTGCCTTTTCCAGATATCACGCTGCTTTTTTCCGGATATAAAACTGGATACCCTTTACCTTCTTCCTTTGCCTATGCTAGTCTGACCTACCAAAAATAGAGTTACTATAAATAGTAAGTTTGTTTAAATGCGAAATTAGGTAAAATAGGGACATAGAGAGACTTCCTAGAAATAGACATACTAAAAATAGCAAGTATGTCAAAACATTGAAAATTTGACAAGCATCCTCTCTGAAAGATCAATTCACTATTATACTTGGCCAAATTGACTATTTTTCACAAGATTCAAAGGTAGAAGGCATTCAAATCCAAACTTAGCCAATTTTGCCCAAGTAGAAGATCGGCTGACTTGGTTTCTTCATCATAAAGAGGGGGTCTCCATTTGCAATATCAGAAGTATCAACATCAAATAATGATGGAGAATGAAGGATGTGTACAAACTCAAGAGCTATCAACAATATCACTATCAAATATAGATTCCCATTGCCAAGGATAGACAATATAAGTACACAAACATTATTCTCAAATATATCTTGATAGATAATTGCAAAATCCTCTTCTAACTCTTGGTCATATAGTGGATTTAAAACAATTTTAAAATTATTTTCAAATTCAAGTGCCTCCTGTACTTGTTGATTAATACATGAGCCTTCACTATTATTAGTGCATTCCCTATCTTTATCAGAAAAATGGGAAAGCCTTTCATACATCATAATACCCTCAACTTTGGAATTTATTCTCTAGGCGAAAGGTTGTCCTTCTATGAGCTTTCCTTCATTTGAATCCAAAACATTTTGGCCGCTAACTTCCTTTGTATATCTCTTCTCTTCATCAATAAAGCCAATGTGATTTTTAGGTTTGGACAAGTTTTCCATTTGCTCATCAGGCACCTCATGAGATATATTCATTATTTGCATTGCTCTATTAGTTTGCTCTTCTTCACTGTCAACATCACTGTGGCTGGGTAAAAGAATTCTGAATTATTTTTATATTTTTGATACTCTATGGTTAACAAATCTGAGACTTGTTCACTACTGAGTGAAATTTCCTCCTCATCTTCTTTGTTATTAGTCATAATGTCATCATGGCTTTTAGGTAAAGATGAATCAATTATTTTTTCACTGTCAAGTGAACACAAATCCTCTCTTTTCTCATGCTCAACATATTCTTCATTTTCACTGCAGGTGTCAAGTATTTGAAAAAACTCCTCATCAACCATAATTTCTTCATGCTCACAATCATTATTTATTTCCCAACTATTGAGCCTGCCTATATCCATAAGGTGACAAACATAATCATTATCCATCTCCCTGTCAAAAGTATCCATTATAGCAACCTGTTCTGGAATATCTATATTTAAGGATTCCTCCTCTGCCATAGCTTCATCTACTGGCAATTATTCTGAAACATTTCATGATTCTAGATCCTCTACTATATGTTTTATTCTGTTAAATAATGCATCGAATGTCATAGAATCAACACTGCACGGAGAATGCTCATAATTTGGTTGAGAATCATTTTGGCATTGGAGTGAACAAACTGGGGAATTAATGGTGGATGCATCATCTTCAATAATGCCATAGAATTCATTTATAAACCACACTCCAATTCTCCCCATGATGATATACTTTCTGAGGGCAACATACCAAAAATCCTTTTCGCACTATCTACTAGCGTTCTCACAAATAGTCTCATGATTACATCTTCCACATCAATTTGAAAATCCTCAATGAATATGTAGAATGCTTTCAAATGCTTGATTGCTGATTATGTTCCATCTCCACAAAACTTTGGTACAAGTTTTTAAGCTCAACAGAGAAATACTTCAGGTCTCCAGGAATGTTACCAAAGTTCAGTGGATTATATGCTTCAAGAATACACAGTCGGCTCTGAGAACCTGGTTGTGATTGTAAACCATAAAAATTTGTGTCCTCATGTGAATATGTGTTCTGGTACATTTTGGATGTCTAAATCTGTTGCAACTTCTTGTCTTATTCATCAAATTCCTTTCAATAGAGTTGCCACCTCTTTCAAAGAGGAATAAAATTATTTCTTTTCTTTTAGGTCTTCTCCCTCAATGGAGTCACTTTGATTTGCATTCATATACTATTGTGATTATCTTTATTTATCAAAGTCGCCACCTCTATATGAGGAATATATCGTACTGGTCTTTTGGGTTTTTATCTCCAACAGAGTACACTTCTTATCTCACCAAAGATTCTAAATGATATTTTATATTCACTCCCCAGCGGAGTAGCCAATTTGTTGGTTCCCAAATCAACAGATTGGAAAATTCTAAGAGTATGCCAAACTCTATGTTCAAACTCTCCAACTGATCTGGCCAACAAACGGGATTAACCAAAGTGTGGTTGAACTCCCCTGTGCAGGACCTAGGCAGGTTGACCTTCTCACCAACTGTTTCCTCCAGTTGATGCTTTTTATAGAAGATTCTATCCTTCACTTGTATTCTACTTCTATCTTCTATCTCAGAGTGGCATATATCTTTGAAACAGACTAGTTGATTGTTTAAACTCTTCTAACTCCTTAATTATTCACTTCTTGATTTCTTTTTTGTTGCTTCTATCTACTGCTCTCTTTTACAACTTTTACTAACTAATTATTGCTTCTGGTGTACTTCTTCGCTTCTAATCTACAACTGTCACTGCTTCTTTATCTTCTACTTTCCTACTGATTATATTTGGATAATTATGAATGTATTCTGTATGCAAATGGACCAGTGCCTTCTTCTCCTTTGGGCTATAGAATCACCTTCCTCCAGACCCTACGTATAACTCTGAGAGACAATTTTTAAACCCTCCCTTGGATGAGTCTATCAACTATGGAACAGATATTTAAGCATAGTTGGATCAGATGAAACCACTTCAGCAGGTTCCAGACATCCAAAACAACCCTAATCACCAGTTTAAAACTACTGGTTTTCAAAACGCAGCAATTTTGAAACTGCTGAGATGATTTCCAACAGGGGTTGGTTTAATAATCGATGCAGCAAAAATGAAACTGCCAACTAATGAGAATTCGAAATGATTCAAATGACCCTGTCTCTTGAGATTCTGTCAAGAGGATGTGGTTTCTAACATGCTTGTGGAATCGTCCAGCATTTTATTTGAAGACATTGCCAGCCCAAAACAAAGAGGAGGAGAATTAATGTTGTAGCAACAAGAAGATGCAGAACAAGCCGAAAAAGGAGAAAGAGGCTTAACAGACGTTATAGGTACATCTGTCGTTATCTATTTGAGCAATAAACTCCAGCAGAAAAGCAATTGCCAGTACCAATTAACATGTAAAAGAGTGTGGCACCAGACACACTCTCATTGGGATTGCATATGAGATGTGTAGTGGGAGCTGGTGCATCTCCAATGGGGGTATATCAGAGTATGCAAAAAATCTGACCAGGTATATACATCATGTATTATGAAATCAAATCTACTCCATGTTTCACCATGCTGGCGCCCAAAAAAATAGGGGCTGAACTTTTGGTGATGTGAATCACACCACCTACCAATATCATGGATCCAAACTCGATCCAGTATTCTTCAAAAGTTTTAAAATTTGTGAAAACAATTGAATCTGCCAGTGGTTCCGCTCTGTCATAATAATCCAGGTTCAAAAACCAGAGAGCATGCTCTACTCGATAGTCTTTCGGGAAAATACCAGTAACTTGACCTGCAGACTGACCCAGGTGGACAATAGACATATATAAAACGATGGTTGGCTCCATAGGCACAGAATATAGAATAATGGAAGGGTAGACCACCCAAAGATAGCTGACCAATCTATCACACAATTTTACCATTTTTATGAAAAAAGAAACACCGCTAAAAAACATCGCGCATAATTGAATTGGCCCTAAATTCAGACATGTTTATTTGAGTTTTATTGTTATTAGGTACCTCTTATATTCAATGGTTTTGATGTTGAATCCCAAAGTGGGGCTGATGCCAGTGGTGTCTTCGCCATTGATCCGCATTACAATGGTAGTTTTTCCTGCATTATCAAGGCCCCTGCAAACTCGTCCCAAATCATCCTCTGAATTGAGCAAATAACGAGGCAATTATACAATAAAAAAATGACACTTACACCATGAGAATTCTCATTTCCTTCTCCTTCTTCTTGACCTTCCTGATAATGCTCAGAAGCCCCATTACAATTTCTACCTAGTGCTCAGTAAAAATGAAGGATTTCAATGTCTCAAACCCAATTTCTGTCCTGCTTGAGGGTTACTTAGGTAGCATGCCGCTCCGTAAGACAAAATATGATTGAGAGCTGCGATTTCTCTTGTGAAAATGTTGCGTGACAATCCCATTTTTTTCCCCTTCAAAATTAGTACGGAAGTTTGAAATGTGTTGATTAATTTTAAATTTCAATATTTATCCTTAGAAGAGATCAATTTTGAAGTATTTATTTGTGATATTCCTATTGGATTCAAATATAGTTTTTAGTCAAACTTATTGATCCATGAATGAATTTTGATAGCAATATCACAAATTGGCTTGCCTTATAAAATATCTACTATTTATCAAATATTTATTTATTTATTAAAAAAATTTAGTTAAAAAAATTCTAAATTTTTAAAATGTAAAAATAATAATATAATTTTGTAATGTAAGGTGAGAAGAAGTCTTATATATCTTTATAAAATAAATTAATATGATGTCAATTAAGGCTAAGAGTACCTTTAAACTTAATTTTTTTATAGAATATTATTAAACCACACAATTAGGAGATTGTGATATTGCTATCAAGATTCAACTGTATCGTTTTTGAGTTAAACACATTGACCCATATGTAGTTTGACTCAAAAACTACACAGTTGAATACTGATAGCAATATCATAATTTGACTTGTTGTGGAAAATATCTCCTACTTATCAACTAGAGGGTTCCTAAAAGAAGAAATATCTTCCATTATTTGAAAAAACAATAAGTACCCTTTAACTATGAGCATAAACCTTGCAATCCACTAAAAGAGGTTGTGAGATTTTGGTACGAAATTATTATAAAACAACAAAAATAAATCTCACATTTGAAAATAAAAATTAGCACATAAGTTTGGAATGTGTTGATAAAATGTTAAATTATGACATTGTTATTAGGGTACAATTGTGTAGACTTTGAGTTAAACTCATTGACTCGTGATTCATGAATAGTGGTTAGCACATAAGTTTGGAATGTGTTGATTAAATGTTAAATTATGATATTGTTGTTAGGGTACAATTGTGTAGATATTTAGTTAAACTCATTGACTCGTGATTCATGAATAGTGGTTCACAAGAACTCGTCTCTCATGAGAATGAATGGTACACTTAGCACTCATTTTTGTTGAAATAAGGTGTTCTACCCTTTGCATAATGTTCATAGTGTATTACTTTATTATTATGTGTGGTACACCTAGGGGAACCTAGATGGATGTGCATCACTTGGAGATAACATTCTTAGGGCCACTTCATGTGTTGTATTGTAACATTACGAATTATATTAATGTGGATGTCACATTGGGATACAAAATTGTATTTATTTAATATTAGGGGAAAATATTTAACAAATTAAAAACTTGGAATCTAATGTTAAACAAAGGGTCAATGGTATTGTATTCACATTATTTTGTGGTACATGATTTTACTTTATCACTAGTTGTATTTTGTGTGAGCTTGACCCTATAAAAGAAAACACATGTTAGTGGTTTGGGTTGGTTGATTGAGTGAGTTGTCATTATTGAATCTTTTTTAGGATTGCATATGTGAAGCATGGCCTGAGATGTGTGGATTCATGCTTGAACACATGGAGGATGCATGGGAGAGGTTTGACATTTTAGGAGTATTCATTGTAACTATATAAGTGTTATGTATTGCTTTATGATCAAATAATATGATGGACTGTGGATGCTTTTAGAGGCTTGGATTTTCCTTCATGAGGGTTTTTCAAGGGTATATCTTGTGTTATCTTATGGCTTGTCTATTTAATATGTACATAATGGTGATTATATAAGGTCGTATGCATGTTTGTTTTTCATAGAGTATGTAGGAAATGGATTAAATATAGTTGAGTTTGAAGTATTATTTCCTAACAAGTGGTATCAGAGCTTTCATGGTTGATTTGGAGTTATAACTCTACTTGAGTGGACATGGTGTAAAGTTGAAGTCATGGCTATGCATAAAATATTTGAGACATTACAAGGTACAGAGCACATTTGCAAGTTTTTTTATTGAATATTTAAGGGTTTTGGTTTTGTTGTTATGATGATTTGTTTGTTGATTTGGGGTTTGAGAAAAATTGGGTCAAATAGGTTTTTTGGATATGCATTTATATGAGGGTTTGGGAAGGATTTATTAGAAATAACCTAATGGGAAAAATGGACCTCACCAGTGGATCTCATTTGGCTAAGTAATAAATTTTGATATATAATTTGGTTTATTTTGAAAAAAAAATATGAAGAATACAAAAACAGTTTAGCCCTAGCTCGCAGTCATATTTTCATACACCCATCCAAGGTGTCTACATGATTTAAAAACATTGAAAAATAAGACTCTATTGTGTCGAAATTATTTTTTGGACCTGCATCGATGAAAAATTAAAAAATTATATCAGTGGGTTGCATTTTGGTTCTAAAGTAAAAATAAATTGAAAGTAACATGATTTGGGTGGTTTTGTGTGAGCAAGTAAAGGAAATTTTAAAAAAAGGTATACCAGTGGGGGCTCCACAAACCCCCAACCCCCACTTCTCTCATGCATTACCCCTGCAAGCGTAGTGTATGAATCAGTCGATCCCAAGCGCCAACACTAATGGGGATCCCCCAACCGGCAAGGAAACCTAGCTAGTGGGTTCCCTAATTTTGTTATTTTAACATGTTTTAGGGTCCTAGAAGTTAGATATTCTCCTTCTAGTCATAAATTTTGCATACATAATTGGATTTTCATTTCCAATAGGCATTGTAGAGCATGTTTAGTTTAATACACATTGGTGTTATTATTTTATCAATTTGAAGAGTATGGAGAGTTGTGTACTTGTTTGATCACTTATAAGGCCATGAGATTTGGGGTATAATTACGCGAGCATCCAAACTAGTCAAGAGGAAAGACCTTGAGAGAGTGCATAATTTTATGATATTTATGATGCTACTATTGGTTTTTAGATTTGGTGCTTCCTGGTACTGGTTTACAAGTATTTTTCAAAGTTGTACTTTGATGGTGATAGGTGCACAGGTGCCTTCAATTTGAGGACATGATTATACATGGTTTGAGACTTGGTATCTTGTGTGGTTGATCGTTGAATGCAGGTATATAGTTGTTGGTGATTAGGTGTCCTTGTTATGCAAGTACACTTTTGCATTGACATGACATGATCATCTTTGTGGTGATTTGGTTTGATGTTAGTGTAAAGGAGGAAAATTTTACCATTACAAAGGGTGGTCAAACCCCCCAAGGACTTAATTACCCCCTCTCCACTCTGAGAAAACCTTCAAGGTGTTCAAACCTCTAAATTCACTCACTAGGATAAGAAAGTCTATGAAACTTTGTGATACTAACAGATAAGAATATTTTGACTATATGTGAACCAAAAGTATAGGCCACCAAGACCACCTAGTAAGCTCTATGTGCTCTTTCTCTAGGACACACATGTGATGCACAAGCATTTCATATAGAAAAAAACACAAAGGTTATACCAAAAAGTATAGTAATAACCAAGTACATGTTGAGAGTGTTTAATATGATGAAAACAAGGCAAAAAAGATAGAACTGATTAAAACAAAGCAATACAAAAATAGATATAGGAGAGAATTTTACAATAATTCTAATGAATGAAGCCTTAGATGGATGCATAAATGTATGATAAATGCTTTTAATGATGTTAATGATCTTATACAATGAAATGCAATGGAACTAGATGAGAAAATGTTTTTATTTTTGTTGTTTCCTATGCATATAACTTTTAATGAAATGCACCTTAATGATGAAAAATGATGAATAATGCTTAATGATTTAAATAGCTTTAGGAAATAATAGATAATAAGCATGGTTTAATGACTAATGATTAATGATATGCAATGATTTTTATTAAAATGCAACATACTCAATTTAAAAGAGAAATTTGCTTTTGATGATATCAAGCCTTTGAAAAACTCATTCCCTAACCTAGGAAATCCTTTATGGAAAACTACTTCTAAAATGAATGCAACTAAGTGTCATTATTGCAAAGAAATGCATGGATTAAATTTTCTTCATCAAGATTTTTGGTACTTCTAGCACGTACAACCATCACTGGTGAGTTTGACAAAACATGAGGATATGAAAACTGCTATCCTTGGATTTCAATCATGAAGCCGGTACAACTCTCACTGGTTCAACCATGGGAGTATGAATATTGCTTTCATTGGATTCAATTTTTCAAGTGGATATTGACATTAAGATATGGAAGATCTAAATGGCCAAGATATCCTTTTGCGTAAACAGACAGAGATTGGATCCCTTCCATATGCAAAATGGCCATGACTCTTTGATGGTCATGTCCTTAGACAAAGTCACATACTTCAAAGAATCAATCTTAAAATAGTCACACAGCAATCACAAAAAGATATCATGCTTTCATCATTACTAATCTAGTCGAAACATCATGGATTAACTAAAAAGGCACGACTCAAGAATACTCAATAGCTCATCAAAAATTTTAGTGTTATTGTTGTATCCATATTTCAAATAGAACTTCATCCATTTTTATCTTTTGGGTTTTGTTCATTTTTAATCCTGATAATAATAAGTCAAATGAAGGTCAAGGATTACGTTTGTGTCAAGATCATATGGGAATCGAACAATGATATAAATCAAAGGTTCATGTGTCTTTTTTTTAGTTTGATGTCATGATTTGTGTGAAGTGATGCCTTCTTTGTTAAAATTTGTTGCTTTTGGATTAATGCCCCTAGTTGAAAAAGAAATGTGTTGGGCTTGGGAAAACTTCCAACATATGACAAAAGCTCAGTATATGCAAAATGCAGCTCAGAGACTTTATTATGACTATGTACAAATGACGAATGCAAGGATATGTACAATGGTGACAGAAAGATGCAGATGGGCCATGCAACTAGGCAAAACCTAAGGGTCAAATGGCATATGTTTAGTAGGTTTTCACCACTTGAATTTATTGTTTTTTTTTCTACCAAGGTGCCTATTGCTAGGTTTTCACCAAGGCTATCTTTTTCAATTTTTTTTATTTTTGATTTTTTATTGCCAAGGTATCTGTTTGCCAGGTTTTCACCAAGATAACGATTTGTTCAGGATCCATATTTGAATGTTTTTTATTTCTTCATGCTCAATATTCCACTTTTTTCCTCTTTTCTCAAGACTATTTCCACTATTTTTGAATTTCTTAAGTATCTCTTTTCACTGTTTTTAGATTATTTTAGGATCTCTTTTCACTTTTTTGGATTATTTCAGGATCTCTTTTCACTATTTTTAGATGATGTTTTCTCTCATCTGATAATCTCTCATCTGATACTCTTTCATACTATACACTTTCATCTAACTCTCAAGTATAGAACCTCTTCAAGTCAATGCTATTAATAGGTTCTTGCAACTCATCTCCATCACAGTCAGCTAGCTTGTATGTTCATGTGCTGAAAGAAGAAGTGACAATGAATGGTCCCAACCAATTTTCTTCCCACTTTCCTTTCTTCCCTCTTTCCAATTGATTCTTAGGGTTTTCTCTCAACATTAAATCCCTAATTTTAAATGCTCTAGGTTTTATCTTCTTGTTGTAGTTTCGTGACATTCTATTTTGATATACCTTGAGATGTTCATATGCTTGAGTTTGATGTTCTTCTAATAACTCAAGTTGTTGGAGTCTATCAACCCTATAATCCTCATCTGTTATCAAACCTTGTAAGGAGACTCTCAAGGATAGAATCTCAACTTCTAAAGGTAATACAACCTCTGCTCCTTTATGTGATGCATAGTAAGGCAATCCCTTACTAGGCTAGTGAACATATTTTTCTCTCTCCTTTCTTTTTCTCTTTCTTTCGAGCAATGTCTCTCTTATCTTGGTTTTGGATTTGATGAAGACTTGAGTCACTCGGGGGCTTGATGTTTCTTAACCTCCTTCACCTTGATAAGATCATTCTTATGCATTGATCTCCTTTACCATGAGAATTATCTTGTATCAAACTCCCACTAAAGTGGGGGCTAAATGTATAGTCATATAAAGTTAGCACCCATAATTGGATGTTTTAGGAACTAGTAGGCCCCATTTTGGTTATTTTGAGGTCTAAATGCTTGTTATGCTTTATCCATGTGACCCATCTTTTCTTTTCTGACACCTATTCACTATCCCTCAAATATCGGTAAAATTTGAGCCTTTTTTACCTGGGACATATCTCCAATGGTGATCTATCCCTAAGGTTTTTGGGCCCAAACTTTGCCCATAGCCTAATATCATGGTCTTCTTTTGAGGTTTTCAATTATGGTCAGCCTGGATCAAATTTGAATCCTGAAATGAGGGAGTAAATTATAAAAGAACCTACTCTCCCCTCATTTGGAATAAGTCAATCAAGTTCATTCATTTTTTCAATCAAGTTATCAAGATTTCAAGAAATCAAGAGAAATTGAGGGTTTGGATTCAATATTTGAAGGAAAACATCCAATTCAAGATCCCCAACTCTCAATTTATTCAAGATTTATCAAATCAAAGAAAATATTCTCTAATTGATGCAATTTTTTCTTCCATCATGGTCAAGTAGAGGAATTATCAGTCAAGAAATAATTTTCATTCATCTCTCTCTCTCTCTCTCTCTCTCTCTCTCTCTCTCTCTCTCTCTCTCTCTCTCTCTCTCTATGCATGTGGTTATCAAGTATATCTACATTCTAGATCTCGGAGTGGAAATCATATATCTATACATTTGTGAGGGTGTCCTTGATTCTTCATCACATTCTAAGGTCAAATCTTTGTATTTCAAGAACATTGAAGCATCTTCATGGTTTTGAGTGATTCCTACATCCATTCACGAGGGTTTATGCAAGCTAAATCAACAATTTTCCTTTTACATTAATTCCTTTATGTAATTTCTATCATACTTCAACATTGATTCCTAAACAGGGGTTTAATAAAGGAAAACCCCTTTTCCCAACCTTTCCCCCTATTTTTCAATATATACGAATAGGTTATGGGGCTACGATTTCAGATCTAGACCATATAAGAATAGTTGCAGATTCTATGAAAATTTCATCTAAAAGTGTTGGGTAGAGATTGAGTTTCAACCTATCCCCTATGTACAAATTGACTTTCACCCTATCCCTGCCATTTTTTACTGAAATTTTCTAGACCAGGTCAGTTTTGTCTTCTGATTTTTGTTTCTATCATTTTCAGCTCAATATCAATTCATATCAGTTTGTTTTACTCATCTTTTAGTGACTTTTCTAGTAGATCAATTATATTACATAATCATGCCCAAATAATCTCAATTACTTTATTTAGTAAAGGAAAAATCTTATTTCCAATTACTGCTTGAGTCACCTCTTGAGCCTATTGGAAATATTATTTCTTCCTAATGTGTAATTCATGAAATGGGGAAGTAATTCACTTAGTATGTTTTATGTTGCATTGCTCTCCCCGTTTTCCTATTGTAAATTTTTTCATAAACTATGCTCTGTGTTTCATATTTTACACACACATACAAAATGATTCGATGTAATATCTCTTGTGAATGACCTATGAGATAATGATTTCCTTATTTTTATCCTTTTCATTGGATCCCTTAACAGAGACAAGGATTCCCTTAAGGAATGATCCCCCTTCTTTGATCCCTAAGGAGAAAATTATTTCCTTACGCCTGGTCACTTTTTTATTGATCCGTATGGAGACAATTCTTCACTTAGGCTTGATCATTCTCTTGTTGGATCCCTTAATGGAGACAATACTTTCCTTAAGGACTGATAATTTTTTATGGATTGACTAGCATAACACAGTTTTCTAGACATTCAATGTCATCTTTTGAAATGTTTTCCTTTGTGTGATCCATAGTAAGGCAATCCCTTACTAGGCTAGTGATCATTCTTTATCTCTCTCCTTTTTCTTCATCTTTCTTTCGAGCAATGCCTATCTAATCTTGGTTTCATATTTGAAGAAGACTTGAGTAACTTGGGGTATTGATTTTTCTTTGTCTCCTTGACCTTAATAAGAACGTTCTTATGAATTGATATCCTTTATGATGAGCATGATCTTGTCTCATACTCCTGCTAAAGTGAGGGCTAAATGTATAGTCCAAAAAAGTTAGAACCCATAGTTGATGCTTTAGGACCTATTAGGCTCCTTTTTGGTAATTTTGATGTCTGAATGTAAGTTATACTTGATCCTTGTGACACATTTTTATTTTCTAGCACCTATTCACTATCCCCGATATCCCAGTGAAATTTGAACCCATTTTACCCAGGACACATTGCCAATGGCGACCTGTCCCTAGGTTTTTGGACCCAAATTTTTCCCTGAGTTTGATATCAGGGTCTTCTTCTGAGGTTTTCAATTATGGTCATCCAAGATTAAATTTGAATCCTTAAATGAGGGATTAAAGTGTAAAAGGACCTCCTCTCCCCTCATTTTGCATAAGTCAATCAAGTGCAATTATTTTGGAAATCAAGTTATCTAGATTTCAAGCAAGCAAGAGAAATTGAGGATTTGGATTCAAGATTTGAAGGAAAGCATCCAATTCAAGATCTCCAAGTCTCCATTTCTTCAAGATCCTTCAAATCAAAGGAAATATTCTCTAATTGATGCAAGTTTCTCTCCCATGATGGCCAAGTAGAGTAATTCACAATCAAGAAAGAATACTCTCTCTCTCTCTCTCTCTCTCTCTCTCTCTCTCCTCTTTGCATGTGGTTATCAAGCATATGTACATTCTATATCTTGGAGTGTGAATCATAGATCTATATGTTTGTGAGGGAATCCTTGATTCTTCATCACCTTCCAAGTTCAACTCTTTGGATTTCAATCACATTCAAGCATCTTCATGGATTTAAGCCATTCCTACATCTGTTCATGAGGGTTTATGCAAGGTAAATCAATAATTTTCCTATTACATTATTTCCTTTATGCAATTTATATCATATTTCAAGGTTGATTCTATTAATACTATAAGGTCCAATATTACTAAGAGGAGGGTGAATCAGTAATCTATCAATCAAATCTAAAACTTTTCACAATTCATTCAACACCATAAACCTCATTCATCAACTAAACCTTATAGATGCAATAAACAAAGTAACCAAATAATCATCCACACGTGAAAAAAAGTAAAATCAATATTTTTTATCATGAAAACCCTAACTAAGGGTGAAACCCACAGTAGGGATTAGTACCCACAAACATTCATTCTTTTGAAGTGTGTCATGTTAAAGGCCTAGCCTTGCTAGGAGATTACAATGATGCCATGTTAGGAGCAGACCCTATTAGGAGTCACCCAAATGGATTTACCTCTAGCCCTATTAGGAGTTTTACCTTGTTAGGAGTAACCTTGTTAAAGGATTTCAGACCCTAGTTAAAGAGCCACCATGTTAAAGGATTTACAAATTAGACCTATTAAAGTCTATCCGGTTAAGGAATTTTCTTGTAGAAACTGTTAGGAATAAACAAGTTTAATGATATGGGTGTAGAACACCTCCTCTTCTTATTTAGATCCAATTAAGTACAAAACTTCTTCTTCTTTCAGACTAACTTCACTCTTCACTCGACCGCACCTTTGCATTCACAATGTACACTTGCATAATTCATCATTTTACATATAAATACATTACAAGTTCATTAGGTGGCCACCACCTAAATTATTACCTAATACATTGAATTTTATAATTATAATCAATCTCTCTTAGTCCTTGAACCCTAAAATGTATTACCAATCTATAACATTCGATCAAAATTCCAGGTCAGCCATAAGATTCATCGCACATCGATTTGAATCAAGAATAGTCAAACCTTTTTACTACCTCAACATACTACCAAACCTTGATTAAATTTGATCACCTCAAGAAATGAAATAAAAATTAATCATTACAAATATGTTATGCCACATCACCTTGATATTTGGATCTTATAAACATTCATTGCAACTGATTGCATCATCCCCGCTCACCGATCTAACATCAACTACTCAAACATGTTCAAACATTTTCTAACTTGCATAGAACAATATTCTATCAACAAAAACTATACCTTGCAATACTCCAATCCTTTTGCAATCGTAGGATCAACAAAACATCTTAGTCAAGATAAACATATCATCACCGCAACACTTGAATCCATATCGATTTGATAGAACAATCAAACCAATCACTATATGTCACTGCATGTTCTTTTGTCTGATCATTTCCCTTCAATCACTCATAACTTTCTCTATTGTTTTTTCTAGCTTAGAGGATCATACATAATGCATCTATTGACATATATGAGCCTCAAACCATGATCACACACTCCAATTCTTACTGCAACACAAAATTCATATGTACTCACTCTTGGCAGCACATCAAGAACAGTGTCAACAAACACAACACCAAGTTGACATCAATGAAAACACAATAACTGGTCTTCCTTTCATCAAACCTGTACCAATAAATAATCAATACTCAATAAAGATCTGCATTAGTTATGTAAACAATCTCCCCCTTTGGCATTGATGGAAACACCACAATAGACTGATAACACTAGCTCCCCCTTAGCTGATGCACTTAGAATTCATGTCAAGGTCTTCCTGGTCATCCTATTATCTTCTCCCAATACCTAACTTTCTCTTCTCTTCTCATCTCGTGCTTCATCTGTTCTTCTCTTTCTTTTTATCTTCTCCCTCTTTGAAAACAATTCCAAAGGCACCACATAGGTCACCAACTGTTGCAACATCTTCCTTTGCCTCTAACTGCTCCCCCTAAGGAGTAGTCCCCTTCATCATCAACCCAATAGTGAAAAATATTCAATGAGTCCACTGGATTGATGTTTACAATAGCATCTTAATGTCCTTTAGGTAGGGGAATAACCCCTAACTTACCTCTCAGATACTGAAAAGTATCTTTGGGTAATGTTTTTGTGAATATATCTACTAGATGCTCCTTGGTTGGCACACATTCCAACTTGAATACCTTTTCTTGCACTTGATCTCTTAAGAAATGATACTTGATTGCAATATGTTCAGTATTGGAATGCATTACTGGATTCTTTGAAACGTTAATTGCACTTGTATTATCACAATAGATAGTCATAGTTTTATTTTCATTCTCTTCGATACCTTGTAGAATCTGCTTCATCCATGGAATTTGTGTACAATTTATAGTTGCTACTACATACTCAGCTTCTACAGTAGATTAGCAGATGCAATTTTTCTTCTTACTTGTCCTTGACACAATTCTTCCTCCTAGGAATAATGCTCCTCCACTTGTACTCTTTCTATCAACTATGTTTTGTGTCCAAACTGCATCAGTAAAAACACTCAAAGATAAATCACCTTTGTAAGAATACCAAATACCATAGTCTTTTATTCCTTTCAAGTAACTTAATATTATCTTTACTGCTATGATGTGAGACTCCTTAGGATTAGCTTCAAATCTAGCCATTGTTCCAATTGCTTGTGCAATGTTTGGTCTACTATGAACAACATAATGAATCTTACCAATCATAGATCTGTATAGAGTTGCATCTACTACACTTGACTCATCATCCTTAGATATCTTGCATCATGTCACCATAGGGGTTCCAACTAGCCTGGAATCTTCCATTATAAAAGTCTTCAATACTTCCTTTATGTATTTAGAGTGACTGGTATAAATACCATATTTTAGTTGTGAAATTTTCAATCTAATAAAGAACTTAATTTCTCATTTCGTTGACATCTCACACTCTTTCTTCATCTCTTCTACAAAATCCAAGCTCATCTCATTATTTCCTCCAAAGATTATGCCATCAACAAATACTTCAGCTAACAATACCTTATCACCTTCAACCTTCAAGTACACATTGCTATCCTTACTTGTTCTTATGAAATTAATCTTAATGAGATAAGAGTGTAATCTTTCATACCGTGCTCTAGGTGCTTGTTTTAGTCCATAAAGTTCCTTTTCCAGATTGCACACCATGTCCTTATTATCAGTCAATGCAAATCCATCTTATTGCTCTATGTAAACCTCTTCTTCAAGAATCCCATTCAGAAAAGTAGATTTGACATCCATTTGAAAAACTTGAAAATTATTATAAGAAGCATAAGAAATTAAAATTCTTACCCCTTCAAGTCTTTCCACATGAGAAAATGTTTCTCCATAGCCTAGTCCTTCCTCTTGTGCATAGCCTTTACACACAAGTCTTCCATTGTTATGAACCACTTCTCCATCTTCATTTATTTTGTTCCTGAAAAACCCACATTGTACCAATCACATTCTTGTCTACTGGTCTAGGAACAACTGTCCAAGTGTCATTCTTCTCAATATGATCAAGTTCTTCTTCCATTTATTGTATCCAGTCTTCACTTTTCAAGGATTCCTTCACCATTTTAGGCTCAAACTTTGAAATCAGACATGTATTCTCTTTGATTTTCCTTCTTGTCTGTACTCCAACATCTTTATCACCAATGATCTGATCAGGGGAATGATTCAATCTCACATACCTTGGAATAAAAGGCTCACGTATAGGTGCTTCATCATTGTTTTGTCCAACCATTTCTTTCTCTAGCAGTTGAACATGTACAAATTCTAGAACATTTATTGGTTCTTTCTCACTTGTTTCATCACATTTCTCTGGATATTCATCTACCTTCACACTTTCACTTTCAACCATCTTGTTATTCCTTTTATAGAAACACTTTTAGGCCTTTCTTTTAGTAGAATATCCTAAGAAAATACCTTCATCACTCTTAGGATTAAACTTTCCAATAAAATCATCTCTTTTGATATAGCATCTACTACCAAAAACTTTGAAATGTTTAACACTAGGTGTGTGACCATACCATTATTCATATGATCTCTTGTTTGTTCCTTTCTTCACTTTCACCCGGTTCAAAGTGTATATTGTAGTACTAATGGCTTCTCTCCAATACATCTTTGGTGCCTCACTCTAAATCAACACAGTCCTAGCAGCATCTACTATGGTTTTGTTCCTCCTTTCAACAAATCAATTTTTATGAGGTGTTCTAGGTGCTGACATCTGCCTCTTAATTCTATTTTCTTCACAATATTTGGCAAACTCTACTGAAGTGAATTCTCCTCCTTTGTTAGACCTTAGGCACTTCAATTTTTTACTTGTTTCATTCTCAACAAGTTCTTTGAAAGATTTGAACTTATATAAAGTGTAAGACTTATCTTTCAATAAATTCACCCACATCATCCTTGAGTAATCATCGGTAAATAATATGAAATATTTATCACCATGATAGCTTTTAGTCCTCATAGGACAACACAAAGTAGTGTGCACTAAATCCAATATATTCTCTGACTAAAAAGACTTGCTATTGAAATTAGAACTTGTTAACTTACCCAACTGACATTCCTTACACATCAAGTTGTATGGTTTAACTAATTGTGGCAATTCTCTAACTGCAATCAACTTACTAAATTTAACCAAACTATCAAAGTTCACATGACATAACCTTCTATGCCACAACCAACTATTCTCAACTCTAGCCACTAATCAACTCTAGCCACTAAACAATTGTTTACAATAGTATTCAGATGGAATAAATCACCTCTAGTCTTCCTAGCAGTTGCAATCAAATCACCTGATCCTCCAAGTATCCTACACATACCTCCTTTAAACTCAAGTCTATAACCTTTTTCATTCAATTGAGCTGCACTCAACAAATTATGTGTTAGACCTTCTACAAAATAGACATCATCAACATTACTCTCACCATTCAAATAAATTGTACCTTTCCCTTTAACCAAATAGGGTGTATTATTACCAAACCTGACAACACCACCATCAAATTATTCAAGCTTAATGAACTCACTTTTGTCACCATTCATGTGATGGGAGCATCCATTGTCAATGAACCACGCATTATATTGATCCATGCGAGAGACTAAGGCCATTTCACCATTTGTAGCATCCTCTTTAACTGCAAAAAATACTATCTCATCTTCTTCATTTTCTTCTGACTCCTCATTAGTCACACCTTCATCTACAAAAACATAACATTTCTTCTTTCATTTTCCTTTGAATCTTTTGATCTTATCTTTTTGTTCACCATTAGGACACCTAGAAGCACTATTTCCAATCTTATTACATGAAAAATGCTTTAAAAGTAACTTGCCTTTGTACATACTGGTTCTTCTAGGTAATCTACTTGCAAGTAAATCTTAAAGTTATTCTTACTTTCTTTCATATTCACATATGGATTCAAGTTCCCAAGAATAACCTTAATGACTTATCTATTTTCCCTTCTTCTCTGATGCTAATGAAAAAGAGGCCTTAAAAGATGCTTCAACTTTAGGCATATTTTTATCATAGTTACTTAATTCAAAATCAATGAGCTTACCAATCAATCCATCAATAGAAATAGTATCAAATGTCCTCAATTCTTGTATAGAAGAAACTCTAATGGCATAAGCAGGTAAAAAAGTTCTCAACATTTTACTTACCACATAATTTTCTTCAATTTTACCACTGGTAGCTTTGATAGCACCAACTACTTACTTTATCCTTTGACCATATTGAGAAATGTTCTCACCTTCCACCATTTTCATGTCATCATATTTTCCCTTCAAGTTGTCTACCCTAGATTTTTGCACATGTTTGTCTCCATTATAGATTAGCTTCAACTTTTCCCAAACATCAAAGGCAGTCTCAAGTCCATGAATGTCAACATGCTTAGTATCAGACTAGGTACTTACGATTGCTTCCAGTGCTTGTATGTTCTCTTGTTTCTATGCATCAAAAATATCAATAGGAACTATATATCTTGTTTCCACATGATTCCAGAACTATGGCCCCATACCCTTTAGATAGATCTACATCTTGTCACCCCATATTGTGTAGTTTTCCCTTGCAAACTTAGGACCTTCCTTCTTCATCACCGTATCTTTTCCTCAATATGTTAGGCTTAGCACATACATGACCTAGGTTCTGATACCAATTTTTAATACTATAATGTCCAAGATTACTGAGGGGGGGGGGGGGAGAGGTGAATTAGTAATCTATTAATCAGATCTGAAACTTTTCACAATTCATTCAACATCATAAACCTCATTCATCAAATTTAAAATATATGTATGCAATAAACAATGTAACCAAACAATCATCCACACATGCAAAAAAGTAACACCAGTTTTTATTTATTATGGAAACCCTAACTAAGGGTGAAAACCACAGTGGGGATTACCACCCACAAATATTTTCACTCTTCTAAAATGCACCCTTTTAAAGGCCTAGACCTGTTAGGATTTTATAATGATTCCCAGTTAGGAGAAAGCCCTTTTAGTAGTCACCCGGTTAAGGGATTTACCTCTAGCCATGTTAAGAGCTTTACCATGTTAGGAGTAACCTTGTTAAATTATTTCAGACCCTAGTTAAAGAGCCACCCTGTTAAAGGATTTATAAATCATACTTGTTAAAGCCTACCCAATTAAGGGATTTTTCTTACATAAAATATTAGGAATCAACAAGTATAATGATCTGGGTGTAGAATGCCTCCTCTTATTGTTCAAATACAATTAAGAACAACACTTCTTCTTCTTTTAGACTAACTTCACTCTTCACTCAACCACACCTTTGCATTCATGATCTACACTTGCATAATTCATCATTTACTATATAAATACATTACAAGTTCATTAGGTGACCATCGCCTAAATCATGACCTAATATATTGAATTTTCTCATTACAATCAAACACGCTCAATCCTTAAACCTTGAAACATATTACCAATCTAGAAAATTTGATTACAACTTCAGGTTGACTATAAGATTCATCGCACATCTATTTGAATCAAGAATAGTAAAACTTATTTTACTTCCTCAACATACTACCAAACCTTGATTAAATCCAATCATCTCGAGCAATGAAATAACAATTAATCATTAAATATTTGTTATGATATCTCACCTTGATATATGGATCATAGGAACATCCATTGTAGTTGATTGCATTGTCGCCGCTCACTGATCTAACATCAACTGCTCAAACTTGTTCAAACATTTTCTAACTTGCACAGAACAATCTTCTGTCAACAGAAACTATACCTTGTGGTACTCCAATCCTTTTCTAATCATAGGATCAACAACACATCTTAGTCAAGATAAACATATCATGACCGCAACACTTGAATCCATACCGATGTGATAAAGAAGTCAAATCATTCATTGTATGTCATTGCATGTTCTTATGTTTGCTTGGTTTCCCTTCAATCAATCATAACTTTCTCTATTGTTATTTATATCTACACGATCATACATATTTAATCTAGAGACATCCTTGAGTCTCCAATCATGATTGCATACTCCAATTCTTACCACAACACATAATTCATCTGTACTCATTCTTGACAACACATCAAGAACACTGTCAACAAACACAACACCAAGTTGGCATCAATGACAACATAATAATTGATCTTCCTATAATAAAATATATATGAATCAATACTCAAAAATGCTTTGCATCAACTATGCCAACATATTCCTAAGTAGGGGTTGATCAAGGAAAACCCCTTTTTCCTAATCTTTTCCCTATTTTCTGCGTGCAGGAACACGTTACAGAGTCGTCGAATCTTTTCTGGGTAGTACATGAACAATTACAAATTCCTTGAAAATTTCATCTGAAAGTATTAGGCATAGATTGAATTTCTCCCTATCCCCTGGTTACAGATCAACTTTCACACTGTACCTTCCATTTTTGAATAAATTTTTTGGTACAGGTTAGTTTCATCTTCTGATTTATGTTTCCATCAGTTTTAGCCTGATATTAGTTTTTATCAGTCTATTTTAATCATATTTTTAGTGACTTTTATAATAGATAAATTACATTACATAATCATTTCCATTTCATTTCAATTACATTATTTAGTGAAGGGAAGACCATATTTCCAATTTGTGCTTGACTCGCCTCTTGAGCCTATTGGAGATATTCTTCCTTCCTAATCTGCAATTCTTGAAATGGGGAAGTAATTCACTTAGCACATTATATGTTACATTTCTCTCCCCATTTTCCTTTTATACATGAATATTAATATGTTTAGTGTGTGAATGCATAACTATATTTTTGGAAATGTTAATTGTGTTGGTGTTATCACAAAGAATAGAAACTAGTTGAGACACATTCACCTTCATATCTGATAATGTTTGCACCATCCAAAACACTTGTGTACAAAAAGAACATGCAACAATGTATTATGCCTTTTTTGTTGATAGAGATGTAATATCTTGTTTCTTGCTTTGCCAACACACTAGGCTATTTCCCAAGAAGAATATTGCACTTGAAGTACTTTTCCTGTCATCAAGACAACCTCCCCAATTTGAGTCATTATAAGCAACAAGAGTGAAATCACTATGCCTTGAATACCATAGGCCATAATCCAAAGTAGATTTAATGTATCTAAAATTTATTTTAACAACATTAAAATGAGACTCTTTAGGTGAAGATTGGAATCTTGCAACAAGACATACAACCTGCATAATTTCAGGCCTTGAGTTTGTGAGATAAAGAAGGGTACCAATCACGGACCTACATCTTGTATGATCTACACTTGGAGAATCATCTGATTTACTTAGCTTATAGACTATTACCATTGGATTACCCATTGGTTTGTAGTCTTCCATATGATTTTTTTGAGCATATCTCTTGCATACTTTGTTTGGGATAGAAAAACACCTTTCTCCAACTATGATATCTTCATTTCAAGAAAATATGACAGCTCTCCTAGCATAGACGTCTCAAACTCAGATTGCATTAGTTTTGAAATATTTTTCTTAAGTCATCATTGGTGCAACCAAAGACAATGTATTCAACATAAAAAATAACTATAAGAAAATCATCACCTTCCATCTTAACATAAATATTGGTGTCTACAACTCCTTTTTTGAATCCATTATCCATGAGGTACTTGTCCAACCTAGAGTACCATGCTCTAGGGGATTGTTTTAAGCCATACACAACCTTTTTGAACCTTTAATAAAATTTGGATGATCTTTGCTTTGAAAGCCTTAAGGTTGTTCCATGTATACTTATTCATCAAGATAGCCATTAAGAAATGTTTTTTTAACATCCACTTGGTACATTTTTAAACTTTTATATGATAATAAAGCCAAAAATATTCTAATAGCCTCAAGTCTAGCCACAGGTGCAAAGGTTTCACCAAATTCAATACCTTCTACTTGAGAATAACCCTTGTAAACTAGCCTAGCTTTATTCTGTGCTATCTTTCCATGCTCATCCAAATTTTTTCTAAAGATCCATTTTGCACCTATCACATTTTTATTTTTAGGTCTAGGCACTAACTCCCAAGTTTTACAATCTTCCCTAGCTCCTCTTTCATTGCTTTAACCCAAAACTCAGCTTTACTAGCTTCACCAAAAGTCTTAGGTTATATTTGAGATAACAAACACAAATTATCTTTCTCACCTAAATTTGCAACCATTTTCCTTGTTTGTATGCATGCTCCTTTGTTTCCAATGATCTTATCTTGTCGATGGTATTTTGTGAGCATCTTTACTAGAGTTTTTATTCCTACCATTTTTGTGATAGGAACACACTATTTTACTATTTTTTCTAAGACATAAATATATTTGTTTGCTTCTCCTATTGTTCCTTCTTCCTCTTTGTGTATACTTGTTTCTTATTAGGTTCTAACTCAACATTTTCTTCTTTGACCTCTTCAACAAGAGGTTTATCAACGTGTACTTCTTGATAGTCTTGTAATATTTTGTTAAATCACTTGTAAGCTTTACTTTTTGAGAAATATCCTAATAATATACCGTCATCAAAGTGTGAATCAAAACTACCCATATTTATATCATGTCTTTTAATAAATCATTTGCTACTGAAAATTCTAAAGTGCTTAACAGATGCAGACTTACCATACCATAAATCATATGGAGTGTACTTGATTTTTACCCTTAGTTGTGCTCTATTCAGAGTGTATAGTGTTGTATGAATAACCTCCTTCTAATACATATCAGGTAATTTTTCTTCATCCAACATTGCTCTTTCCATCTCCTTCACTGTTTGGTTCTTTCTTTCCAACACCCCATTTTGCTGAGGTGTTTTTGCAACACCATATTGTCCCTTGATTTCGTGTTGTTCATAGTAATCCTCAAACTCTTTTGAGGTATACTCACCACCCTTATTTGATCTTAGGAATTTAATCTTCATATCCGATTCTTTCTCCACCATTTTCCTAAAGATCGTAAACCTGTCCAAGGCTTCATACTTAGGTTTTAAGAATGCCACCCAGGTCATTCTAGTATAATCATCTACAAAGAGCATAAAGCATGTTTCTCTATTCATTGTTATTGTCCTTGTAGGACCACATAAATCAGTATACACAAGTTGTAAAGGCTTAGTAGATAAATGTTCTTTCGAGGCAAATCTGATCTTAGTTTGTTTACCATGTTGGCAACCTTCACAATGACTATTTTCATGTTTATGAATGAGTGACATACCTCTCACATTATGATGCTTTCTTACCTTGACCAAATTGTCAAAATTTAAATGCCCAAGCCTCTTGTGCCACAACCAACCTTCCTCTACCTGTCCCATTAGAAAAATATTACCATGATCATTAGTACTTATGACATCTTTGCGATTATAAACATTTCCTTTACTTTTTTTACATGATGCCACCAACTTCCTTGATTTCATTTTTATTTTGCAACCTTGATCATCAAACAAAACCTCATATCTATTATCACATATTTGGCTCACACTTATAATATTATAGTTTAAAGCTTCTAGAAAATAAACATCATGAATGGGCATGTTTTCACTTATCATCAAGGAGCCTAAACCTTTAATTTTTTGAGAAGAATTATCACCAAAACTAAAACATCCTCCTTCATAACGTACCAATTTTGTGAATTTCCTTTTGTCTCCTGCCATGTCGTTTGAACAACCAATATCTATAATTCTCAAGTCTTTCTTTTCATAATGTAAAGAAACTTGAACCAACATGGACTTACCAAAATCCTTCCTCACTTTAGGTATCCAAACCTTCTCTTCCTTAACTTCTAATTTTATAATATTCTTGTCCTTTTTAGAATCAACAATGAGCTTCTCATTTTGCTTTCTCATAAATTCGCAATCTTTCTTCACATGGCCAAAGTTATTGCACTTAAAACACCTTAGAGAATTCATTCCATAAAAACAATTACCAAAGTTATACCTAGAGTGTCTTCTCAAAATAAATTTGCAATCATTTACTCTATACCCAAACTATTTACAAAAGAAAAAATGTCCAACAAAAAAAGAATTAAATCTGAATTGAAACCTTTTGCTAGTAAATGGTGAGTCTTTGAATGTGTTCTTTTGAACTCTTGATAGAATAATTGAATTTTTCCTCTTGAAAGAGTGTTTGAGATCAATTTTAGAATTTTCATGAGAGATTTTTATGTCCATATATTGTCCTTCTCTGCTGCATTTGTATTTTTTAGATCTAAAAATGTCATACAATGTCTTATTATCACAGTTACGTCAACTTTGTCCAACTTCAAAGCCCAAACTAGTCACAAAATTAGGTCTTCTTTGTCTCCTTATTATGTCTTCCAGTGTGGTGCTTTCATACTTTTCAAGTTTTCTTCTACACTCTACAATTTCAGCCTCCAACGTTTTGCACTCCTTGCCCTTGGATACCAAATCACACTTTGTTACTTTCGCAATTTTTCTCTAGTCTTCAAGTTGAAATTTCAGATTAGAAACTAAATGTTCTAAATTTGTATATCTATTAGTCAAAACCTCTGTATCTCTGAAATCGTGTTCACCTTGAATGCACATCTCTTTTTTTAATTTCTTAATCCTTTTTAGTGCACACAACAATTCACATTCTAGGTCACCCTCTACCATCTCTACTCCACTGTCCATTTCACTAACAAAATCTTGATTCGTTTCAGTAGTTTCAATTGCCATAAATAAAACCTTTCCTTCTTCATAATCAAAACTTTCAAAGTCACTATCAGAAACATCTACAAACAAGTTATTTTTCTTTTAAGAATAAAATTTTCTTCTATGAAAACTTCTTCTTACCCTGTTTTGCTTTATTATCTTCATCATCATTGTTGGCTTGCCTTTGGCACCCAATTTTTAAAATTTTAAAATCAAGCATCACGAAGAAATTTCCTCAAATTTTTCCACCCTTTATAATGGTTTTTATTAATAATGTTGTTGTGAAGTTATTCTTTGTAAAGGGGCAATGTTGCAGGAAGTTATTGAACTTGAACCTTGAAATGTGAAGTTCAAGGTTCAAAGTTCAAGTTCACTGGTTCAGAAGTATAGATCCAAGTTTAGGTTCATAGTTCAAATTAGGGTCAAATACCCCAAATCATGAACTAAGTTCAGGTTCAATATTCAAGTTTTTGTGACCCAACTCATTACCGGGAACCATATTTTAATGCCTTAATTTTTGAGTTCAAAGGATGCCAAACCAATTAAATCATAAGTTTTGTGTGTCCTATGCTAAAAATATTTCTTGGTTATTCTCTACATTTCTCATTTAGCCTAAAGTTAAAATATCATGGGAAATGGAGCTATCAGTAAAATGTTATGTAGGTTTTTCTATAATAGTTTAAGGGAGTAATGTCACATTAAACATGAACCATTGAACTAAGGTTCAAAGTTCAAAGTTCAAATATTCAAAACTCAGGTTCAAAAATGTAGATTCAAAAATCAATGGGTTTATTTTGAGAGGTTTAAAATTCCAAGTTCAATGGGTACCAAGTGTTCAATCAGTTAAAAGGGTCAGGTTAGCAGACATTGAACTTGAACCATTGTACCAATTTTTGGTTTAAGGGTCAAAGTTTGAAAGCTCAGAGTTCAAAGCAGAGGACCGAAGTATAGTTCATTGATGAAGTTCTAAGTTGAAAGGATTGCTAAGGTAAGTCACGTTAATGTTTAACTCTCGGGTCATGTATATTTCTTATAGTTTGTGTTGTCAAACTTGAACCTTGAACTGCAAGGTTCACAGTTCAAAGTTCAAAGTATAGGTCCAAAACCAAAATTCAATAGTTCAAAATTCAAGGATCCGGTCAGGTTCAAGTTCAATTCAGATAGTTCATACAAAAATCTTTGAGTTCATGGAGTGGAAGAAAATGTCAAAAATTTGATTGCCACTACGATTGACCCCCAATTGATAAAATGTGGAGCATGTGGAAGATGTTGGAAGCTACAATTGAAACAATTGTTATGTTGTCATTGATGTAAAACCTTAACTGGTAAGACAGTTTCTATCTAGTAAAGTGCCATATCAATTGATTGATGAAGAATATTTGAAAAGAGAAGATAACAAGAAGACCTAGTGAAATGGTTGAGTTATGAGAAAATACAATGGGTACTTGATTAGATTGCACATTGGCAAGGTAATGTGTTGTTTATCTATAACACCAAGTGAAGAATGGAAGACTAAAAACTTAGTCTTAACCGAGAAAAAGAGCAGAAGATTAAGGAACTTATGTTTATGTTGAGTGATGCGAGTGCCGAACGAGCACTAGTACATGCTGAGAAAATATAGTGTCGACCGAGCATCAATATTTACCGAGTTATTTAGTGATGATCGAGCGAAAGAACACAGTGATGACTGAGCATCAGTATTATACAGTTTGAGAAAGATTTGAGATCCCAGCCGACATAGTTGAATTCTCGGGATATGTAAAGTGTATTAAGATAAGGATGATTGTCATGGAGCATTTAATGAGAATTTAATATATGTTTAACCATTTCTATCTATGGATTCAAGGAGTTTTGAGATTATCTAAAAAGTAGGAGAATGAAATTCTGGAAGGATTCGTTGGATCTGACCAAACCCTAAGATCTACGGTGATGATTAAGCGGAAAAAGATTGAGCTACCTAATCAGAGAGGTATAAGATTAACCTAATTGCAGGGAATGTGTGATGAGGTTGATTCAATTGATTGGAAAATCTAAGCAAATGGCTGAGAAGGCTGAGAAGAGCAATAAAGAACTGTAAATTGGTGATTGCTTGATGGATTTCCAAGCACATCTGAGAGATAGAGATGATAATCGAGGCCAGTCAGTGAATTAGCATTTGAGTGAAAGTGGATCTGTATTTGCAAAGTGAGTTGTATGTTTCAGATCAAAATTGTTGTTACTTTCTAACCATTGTATCAGTCAAAATCATTTAATCAAGGTTGACCTAACAATCATTTTGTAAATCCTTTAATCAAGGTGAAATTCTAATGGAATGATCTTATTCCTCTAACAAGGCTCACTTTTAACTGGGTGATTAAATCCTTTAATAGGGTCACACCAAACAATGTGTATTGTAACCTTTAATAGGGTTGGGTCCTTACAAAGCTCACTTCAAAAGAGTGAAAGATTGGTAGCATGTTACTAGTGTTTTTCCCATATCGGGTTTCCATGTTAAATCCTGGTGGCATACTTGTGTGAATGTTATTTGATGTGTTTTACTATTAATATTTTTATATTCTACAAGTTAATTACTTTAGGACAATGGACTACAAGTTTATTTTATTAATCGGATGTTATAGAGACCAAGTGGATTGTTGAGTAGATCCGAGTTGGTTAAAGTGTTTAAAAGTTCAATTGGTATATCTGGACCCGAGGATAACTGATTCACCCCCCCTCTCAGTTATTCTAAATCATTCTAACAATTGGTATCAGATCCTTGTGGTTCTTGTAAGGAAAATTTTGAAGGTACTTGAAGCTAAAGATCAAGATGTATAAAAAGGAGGTACCAAGGCTGAACAAGGAGAACTTCCCTGCATGGAAAATTTTGATGGAGCTACACCTAGCTAGAATTGGAGAAGCATAAAAATACTATGTGGAACATGATTACATAATTGTGCCTACATCGTTGACAACTCAACAAATGAAGGAAAAACAAGAACATAATCAAGCAATGTTGGATACTGTATAAACCCTAAGTTAACCTAAATTTGAAGACATAAAAGACTGTACTACTGCAAAAGAAATGCGGGACACACTGGCAGCTATCTATGGAGGAGATATAAATGTACTAAGAGCCAAATCTGAAAGCTTGAGAGGTAAGTTTGATGAAATGAGAATATTAGAAGGTGAAACTATTGTTCAAAATTGTATCTGAGTTAAGGAGGTTGTGAATGCTAGTAGAAGAGCTAGTGGAACTATTGATGATGATATTGTTATTAGAAAGGTATTGAGAACCCTAATTCCTATTTAAATGCTATTAGAGTTTTTGCAATACAAGAACTAAGAGGTACTCTTGGTAACAACTTAACTCTGGAAGGTCTAGTTGGTAGACTTACTGCTTTTGAGTTATCAAATTTTGATAATTTCACCCCTCACAATGTTGATTCTGTATTCAAATCACAATGGACTCTTCATAAGACTAAGAAAAGGAAAAGAAAGACATATGAATAGTGACACTGACACTTCTTATGATGATCTTGATGAACTTGAGGCACTTATGGCTAGAAGACTACCGATAGGAAAAGGAAAATTCAAAGGTAAACTTCTTATAATATGTTTTCCATGTAACAAAGTTGGCAATATTGCAACAAGATGCCCTGATAGGAATGAAAGGGATGAAAGAAGAGAAAGAAAGTACAAAGACAAAAGGAATGACAAAGATTTCAAAAGGTACAAGGACTATAAGGAAAAAGGTAAGAAATCCTTCTATATTGCTGAAGAAGAAATTGATAGTGAATCTGATAAATCTGATGACCATGATATAGAAGTTGTTTAAGTTGCTATGAAAGATGATTCTGATGAAGATGAGAAAATTGCACTTATTTAATATGTGAGTAAAGGCAATAGATGGATAATTGATAGTGGTTTCTCACATCATAGGACTGGTGATAAAAGTAAGTTTGAAACCTTAAATCATTACAAAGGTGGAAGTGTTAAGTTTGGTTATGATGCACCATGTCTTGTGAAAGGACAAGGATCAATAAAATTGACTGATAAGATCACATGTGACAATGCTTATTGGGTTGAAGGCCTTAACTATAATTTTTTGAGTGTTGCTCAGTTGAACACTTCTAGATACCGAGTTGAATTCCATCACAAAAAGGCTAAAATATTTGATGCTACTGGTGAACTAATTGGAAGTGGAGAACAGATAAGATGTAATTTTTTCTATCTAGATCTATCTGATGAGACATGTTTGTTTTCATACTGACCTTTGTGGACCTATTGGAGTGAAAATCTACCGTGGTGATAAAAATTTTATTCTATTTGTTGATGATTACTCTAGAATGATGATTGTGATGTTTCTCAAAGAAAAATTTGATGCCTTTTAGTTATTTAAGTGGTCTTTGGAAAAAAGTTGAAAAAGAGACATGTAAGAGCCTGAGATGTCTGAGATCTGATAGAGGAGGACATTTTATATCTAATGAGTTCAACATATTCTAAAATGATAGAGGAATCAAAAGATAGATGTCTTCTCCAAGGACTCCCCCATAGAATGTCATAGTTGAAAGAAGGAATAGATCAATCATGGATTGTGCTAGAACACTAATGATAGAGAAAAATGTTGCACAAAAATACTGGAGAGAAGTTGTAAGTTCAAAATTCTATACCTTGAACCAAGTACAAGTCAAGAAAGGTATAGATGTTGCACCTTATGTGTTATGGTATGGTTATGCACCTAATTTAAAATACTTTAAAGTTTTTGGAAGCAAATGTTATATACTGAGAGACAATAGAAATGGAAAACTTGATGCTAAAAGTGATGAAGGCATATTTCTAGGTTATTCCACTAAGAGAAAAGTGTATAAGAGTTTGAATTCTAACAAGGAAAAAGTTGTTGAAAGTGCAAATGTTAGAATTGATGAATATCAAGAAAAGAATGAAGTTGAATGCAAGCAAAAACCTAAAGATTATAGATATTTCATATACATGAATGAGGGAGAGCCCAACAGTCTACCTGAACCAAAGAATGATGTTGCTGAGCAATAATAAGAAACTGTCGAGTCACAAAAAGAAGTTGTCAAGAATCAGGAGGTAACTGTCGAGCAATCAAAAGAGGAAGCAAAGACACAAAATGAACCTGAAGATAATTTACAAGATGAATATGAAGAAAAATAGAAAGAAGAAAGGAGACTGGAGCCTACATTAGCAAAATATGTAAGAAGACATCATAAACCAGATCAAATCATTGGAGAAAAAGATTCAAAGGTCATGACAAGAAGCAAGTTGAAAAATCAGACATGTTTATTATGTGAATTTGAGCCCAAATCAGTGAAAGATGCTTTGGATAATGAAGATTGGATACAGGACATGAATGAAGAAATTGAGCAAATAGAGAAGAACAAAACCTGGACACTAGTAGCTATACCAAAGGACAATAATGTTATTGGAACAAAGTGGGTATTTAGAAACAAGTTGATTGAGCATGGAGAAGTCATAAGAAATAAGGCTATAATGGTATGCAAAGGATATGCACAAGAAGAAGGCATTGAATATGGAGAGACATTCACCCCAGTTGCTAGATTGGAAGGAGTTAGAATTCTACGTGCTCATGTAGCTTACAAAGGATTCAAAGTGTATCAGATAGATGTCAAATCAGAATTTTTGAATGGAATACTGGAAGAAGAGGTATACATTAAACAAGCTGAAAGATTTGTTGACTCAAGTAAGAAGAATATGGTCTACAAGACACACAAAGCATTGTATGGATTGAAGCAAGCCCCTAGAGCATGGTATGAAAGATTACATAATTACTTATTCAAAATTGGTTTTACAAGGGCAAATGACAACACTAATCTGTACTTGAAAAATGAAAAAAGATAAAGGGATATTGTTAGCTAAAATATTTGTTGATGATATCATATTTGGATGTCAAGATGCTTTATGCAAAACATTTGCAAATGATATGCAAACTGAATTTGAGATGTCTATGTTTGGAGAGATCAATTTTTTTGTTGGTTTGCAAGTTTATCAAATATATCAAGGAGATACTGAAAAAATTTGGCATGGAGGACTCCAGACCAGTAAGTACACCCTGTTGGAATTATTGGAATGATGTACTAAGAGGGGAGGGGTGAATCAATACCTCTAAAACTTTTAATATGGTTGGCCCATTAACCTTTGTGTCATCAGATTTGTATATACCTATCTATCTGTTCATCTTTTTATATGTATATGAAATCATAATATAAGTTCTTTATATGTGTAAACATTCATGAAAACAAATAACACGCAACACATGATATGATATCACAAAAAACTCCTATTAGGAAGTAAAAACTATGGTGGGGATGTCTACCACAAAACTTCACTATCTGCAGATAAGAAGGGAGCCGGTAAAGGCTTACAATTAATCACTTCAGATGATCTACCCTGTTAAGAGTATTAGAGTAGAGACCTCTTAAGATCTACTTCATTAGAAGCTTTAGCAACACCGTTAGGTGTGCACTTTGTTAAGAGATTTATCAAAGAACTGTTAAGTCCACCTTCTACAAAAAGATTTCTATTTGTGATGCACTTGTTAGAATGCAACTACAATATAATGTTGATCTGATAGTGAATACAATCTCTAATTTCTGATAACAGATCCTGTATACCTTACAATATAAATGTAATCACCTTGAGTGATTGAGTGATACCTTGTCTCTACTCGTCGGTAGCCTTTCTATGTTCTTGATAACTAGTTTGTTCTATTTCTGTACTTTGCATGAATTCTCTCCTTCTGCTTATATGCTCTCCATGGTTACTATCATTTATCAAATGATTACAAGTCTCTCTAATTACAAATGATTTAACATCTATTTATACTAGTTTCTAGCTCTATTCTTGATTCACACTTTTCAAATTAACTCTAGATCCAAGGTTTACAACTTGACCTTGATCTTTAGTTAGATATGTTTTAGATCCATTAGGATGCTTTAAAACATTTACAATATGCTTGCTTGTCCTTCAAGTAAAGATTTAAAACAAGTAAAAACTCTATAAATATAATTACACTATTTTATCTGACGTGTAAAGTCAGATCCACTTTTTGCGGGTTCTGTAACTGACTGTCGGTTCTGATGGTCGGGCTGCTCTGTCAGTTCTGTCGGTTTTGTATCATTCTTTACTCTGTCAATTTTTTGCTCCGTTGGTGTCCCTTATTTGAGATGTTCATCGGGTATGCCTTTTCTGCTTTTGTTGGTGATGTTCTTAAAAATTGTATCATCAGTTATGCTTGTCATCAGTTTGACTCTCGTCAATGTTCATCAGGAAATTCTATACTTAGCATTTTTCACGATAGATATTTTCATCTTGTCAGGTATGCTTGCTGTCCGCCGGTTATGTCTATACCGATGACCTTTATCATGTTTTTCCCTTTAAGTATACTAATGGCAAAACTTAATGTCATCAATCTCCCCCTTTGACATTAGTATCAAAAATTGACATGTGCAACATACTTGATGTATTAGTATGTACACCTGTGTATACTTCTTCATTAGTCATGAAATGATTCCCCCTATGCATATGCTGGTAGGTGTAAGTTTATGTACATATCTATCTTTGTTGTACATACATTATACATATCCTCATATAGTATTTTGTACATATGTATACATTCCTCCTTTTTCTTACTAAAGTATAATGTACATATGTATACATTCCTCCTTTTTTGATAATGAGGGCAAAGGTACTTATAGCTTTTCAAAAATGTGAGAGTGTGAGGCTTTGATTTCCTCCATCATTTTCTCCCATTTATCCTTTAAATTCTCAAGTTCCATATGCTCAACTGATATCCGCACATACATGTCATATATGTTGTCTACCACAAACATTTCTGGGGTTGAGATCAGATTTCCTGCATCTGTAATATGTTGTTGCAGAGTGGTGAGGTTTGGCAATATGTGAGCTTGCAGCTCTGTAACCTCATTTCTAAATTGAATCTCTGCATCCCATATTTCTTGTCTCAATCTGTTAACCTCTATGATCTTTTCATGATGCAAATTTATGGTGTTTGCATCAGAGGTTAAACTTAGTGCACTAGTTGTTAGATCTGAATCTAGTTGTGACAGCTTTTCACTATTCTCTTTAGTGAAATTTTCTTGTGTGCACAGTTTCTGAACTAAGGTAACAACTTCAGAAATCATTGGTTCTAATTCACTTGCTAGTTCAGAGAGTTTTACCTTATTCTCTTCCACTTCTTGGCTGATCTTCTCAACCAATTTGTGTTGATACTTCATTTCTGCTTGTTCTTCCATTGCCTTCTCTGCATCTACATTTTGATTTGTGATGGCATCGGTAAGAACTACTATTTGTTCCATGACTGATATGCTATCTTCAATTTTGGTATCTGGAGCAAGTTGATGTAGAATGTCCCTTGCCTTATCAAGTTCTTGGGATTCTCTATGTGCCTTTTTCATCTTATCTTGTATTTCTTTCCTTTGATAGATCACTCCAAACTTTTGAAGTGCTTTAGTATCTAAAGTAGATACATCCCACTTGGGTATTTCTATTACCTCATCAAGTGTGACAACCAAGATATCTTTCTTTAATGTCTTTTTCTTCTTCTTCTTCGGCTAGGAGGCAGATTGGTGTACTACCATTTGTAAACCTTGAGATTGGATTGACTTTGTAGGTGAAGGTCGAGAAGATGAAGCATCCTGTTGTTTATGTTATGAGTCCACCAATTGGTTCTGTGAAGACGTCTCTTCATTGGCCTTGGGTGTAGCAACAGTTTTATCTTCTTTTCCTTTCAAGCTTTCATCCTACTTGACTTCTTCACTCTTTTCTTTCTCCTCATCCTTTCTCAGTGTTTCATCTATGTTATTTTTTGCTTCCTTGTCTTTCTCAATAGACACCTCTTGCTGAGTGTTGGTTGCATCTTTCATCTCTGTATCTGTATCTTTTGGATTATCTGAAGCATTTTTATTTTGTTCATTACCCGTGTCCTTGGGTATATCATCATCTTTCTTAGATGATTTCTCCTAACTTGATTCAATATCAATTGCTTGTATCAAAATGTTCATGTTGGTCGATGTATTGACTTCTGCAGTGTCAACAGTTGTATCCTGTTTGTCGGTATTACCCTGTGCAATATTGATTTCTTCATCTTCTTGCACTTCTTCTGAAGGGTCTTTTCTTGTAGTGTCATTGATAATATTATCCAACCATGATTCATCATTGATATCTTCAGTTACGTTACCTTTTATTGTTAAATCTACTTTGGTAACTTCTTCTTCATTACTCAAGTCAATATGAATTGGACTTAGTGGATTTTGGCTTTCATCATCCTGAGTTTTGTCTAGAGTAGTGTCTGGCCATACTTCATCTATAACTTCAGTATGTTTGGGGCCTGCCGGATCACTCTCTTCTTTATCCAATTCCACAGATGAGTCATCTTGTATATCCTTGATGATGATGTGTTCCTTCTCTAGAGTGGCTTCCTTAGTGGGCATGTTAAGTATCTTGCTCCACTTTTTATTGTTGTCCTTTTCAAGATCAATCAACTTCCCTTTGAGAAATTCATATGCTCTCATCTTTGGTGAGAACTGCTTTTCATACTTATTCATCATCTCACTTATCTTTTCCTTCTTTGAATCTGAAGGCATAAGAGTAACAAGTACTCTTTCTCTTATTTCCTTTTCTTGATGCAGAGCAAATGTCCATCTAGCAGACAATCTTGCTGATAGTTCCTTAGGAATGTCATATTCTGAAAATTGTAGTGGAACACAATGATGTTTGCACATTTTGACTATAATAGCATCTTCTATCTTGTTTTGATCCTCTGGATCAAACTTTAACCATTTCCTAATGTTAGGATCAGAAATAGATGCTGATTTTTTTATGTACTTACAGATTTCATCAATTTTATTTGGGATCAGGGGTTCTTTCCCTTTTTGTACATCTATGTCAGCTTCATCCATAGCTGAGTATTCTGGATCCTCTTTTTTTCTAACCCATTTCCTCCTTTTGGTCTATATTTCCTTAGGTGAGACCAGTTTTCTCTTGTAGGTTCTCACTTTACCTTTCTTAAGTGGTGAAGGAGTTTGTTCCTTTGTAGTTTTGCTTCTTGTTCTAGAAGCGGTTGTTGTTCTTGCTTTCTTAGATGGAGGTGGAGGTGGTGAATCTGAGTGTGTACCCTCTAAATCATTATTTTTTGTTTCCTCACTGATAGGTGACTAACCTTCAGTTAGTTCCTCCTTTCCTTCTATTTCCTCTTTGTCTTCTCCTGTAACTGCAAATTGCTTGGTTAACTTTTTAACCATTTTATCCTTTTTGTTCATAATCTTCTTGACAGTAAGATTTGTCTTGATCTTTGATTTGGATTCTTCATAAGTGCCAAATCTAGTTTGTTTGTTGTCAACTGGTTCATTCAATAGTGCCTTGATGCACTTAGTGGCTTGTCCTATTTTGATCTCATATTCTAAATGTGATAGCCAAGACTTCCTAGGTATTACTAGTTTGATATGGGTAAAGTCAGTATCTACCATGAAACATATATCATCTTTGTATTCTTCTATCAAACTTTTAGGTATCCTAGTTCTTGCTTGCATCTTTTCTTTAAAACCTTTGAAATACTCAGTCATTAGGTCATCAAAGTCCGTTCCTAATGACTCTATATGCTCACATATCTGTATGGTTACTAGTTTGCTTGTATCCCATACTACTTTGCATATGGAAGGAAAGTATTCTTCAAAGTAAAAGAATATGCACATAATGAGGGAACCAAACTTACAAGTGTTTGTTCTTGAAGATCTTATGGTATTCATGTTCTCCTCGAGTTGATTCAACAAAATCTCTGCAAGATCCATCTTCTTCCCTTGTTTGATGATCTTGTAAGTTGTGCTCATACCAGTGCTTACTATGTTGTTCATTCTGCTGGCCTGGAATATCTTGTATCCTACCACACATGATCCAAACTTGAGTTCTTAGTCGGTGATAGTGTTAACCTTAAAACCTCTCTTGTCTGATTTTGCACCAGTTAGCTTTTCCACTTCCTTCAGGGATGGGTTCTTGTGAGATTGTGGTTTATCGGTTGTAGGATATCCATTAACTGCATGAATAACATCCTTTGTTATTCGTTTTGGCTTATTAAGCCATAGTGCCTGGTTATACATTCTTCTGAGAACTATCTTTATCCATTCTGTCTTGAAAACTCTGGGAAAGTGTAACACATTCATGATACCTTACACTTCCAGATGCTTGTGCTCTTCTTTTAGGTTTCCAGCTTCATCAAAAAGTGCCCTGTAGGCATTATCTAGGTCCAGATCTCCTAATTCTAAGATCTTGCAATGTATATAGGACCTTACATCCTCTACCAACAAAACCCTAGGTGGGATTCTGGAGGATGCTCCAGAATCATCAGATTGTGATGTGATTTATGGGTGCAACTTGTATTCAGGTTCAACACAAGTGCCTCTACTGATAAGATTGATTGTTTTCCTCTTATCTTCTTTTAACTTTTCAACTCTAGAAGTAGATGCCATCATTTTCAGAAATTTAGGGCTTTCTGTAAATTAAACAGCGCGGTCAGTGAATGCAGGTACTTACTAAATCTTTGTGATTGATCACGAATCCTTTGAGTTGAGGTGGAATCTTGTTGAGGTCGCACTTCAATTTGTTCTTCAATCACTCTGCTCATCTTTGCTTGATTTCTCAAAAATTGCGGGTGCGAAATAAGTTCTTCCATCGCGCTTTTATAACTTTTGTGCCCTAAGTTGTCATTAATGCCCAACAACTCATCGGTATACAAGGACTAAGTTCGTTGGTTGAGATATAAACAACATCTTCGGTGTAGGTGCAAAGTGTCGGGATTGCTAGAAGCTTTTGATGACTTCACCGATGATTGTTGGTGAAATGGCGATGACAACTTCCGTCGGCTCAAGGATTACCGATGTCCATCGGTTTACACTTAGCGACTTGGCTTTTCTGTAATGACCGTTACATTTCGGTAAGTAGTGTCAACTTTTCTGTGTACGTTCACCAAGGCTAATTTGTACACATTAACCGATGGTGGTTATTCAATAATATAACAAGTAACAATATAGTGCATCTTCAGTAATGCTAATTTTGTCTATATGTTCAATATGTAAATGGAACCGATGCATAATATAACTTGTCATAATGTAGTTTCTTACTTACTTGTGCAATTTAGTTGGAGATAGTGATGCCACCAGATCCATTGGATGGGGCATCATTATTTGCATTGCTTTCTAGCACCTTCAGTGTTTGTGGCTTTTACCCACATCTTGTTTCTCATCTTCTTGATGTCATCAATGGTTTTTCCATTGGGATAAGTGCTTGTTTCTGTTAGTCGATCTTTACAATCTTTTACCACATGTCCAACCTTATGACAATGTATACATTCCATACCTGGATTGAACCATCCTCTTGTTTTTCTAGTCCATTTTCTCATATAGTTGGCAGATATATGACCATGTCTTCCACATGTTGTGCAATTTACCCATGTGTTATAGTCCCAAACATATGATTTACCTACTCTTGTTGGTTTGTATCCATTAGTAGGTTCTTTTGGTGTCCATGCTTTCTTATTCTTTTTCCAACATTCCTGATATGTATGTCCATTCATTTTGCAGGTAGGACAATATTTGTCCATGTAGGTTTCCTTCTTTGGCTTTGTCATCTTGGATCTGCATTCATATGCCTTATGTCCTTGCTTGTGACATTTATAACAATTACCAATGAAAGTAGATTGTGATTGAGGAATACCTTTCATTTTGTTTCTGCAAATGTTTGAGGTGTGGCCTAGTTTTCCACAGTGATTGCATGACAACTTCTTGGTCCTTGGAGTTGCATACACATTCCTTTGATCTGATTGATTAGATGATTCTCCATTGTCGGTATATCCTATTCTTGTGTAGTTGTTGACTCTTCTTTGACCATCAAGGAAATCATCCATTCTTTTATTGCTATCTTCAACTTTCTTGATCAATTCATTGTGTTGATTCTGAATTTTGACTTCATGCTTTAGTTTCTCATTTTATTCCCTTAGCTCGCCGATGATCTGTATTCTCTCAATGAGTTCAGTATTTAATCTATTTTCCTCTTGACTCATAAGAATAATCTGGTTGGTAATCTCATGGTGATGATCAGTAAGTCTTTGAATCTCTGATTCTTTTTCTTGTTGCTTCTCAGTGATTTTCCTCCTATCATTAATAGCCAATGTTCTCTCTGATTGAGCTTTTCTTGAATCATTCATGACATCAATCATTTTTACCATCTGAGTCTCTTGACTGATTTGTAGCATCTTGATTTGCTCTGTCAGATGTAGATTGATTTCCTTTAGACTTGTGATCTCTTCTACTGATTTTTCTGATGCTTTGCTTGTTGATGATTCAACATAATTGAAGTAATTTGGGGTCTCCTCTTCTTGATAATCTTTTTCATTAAGCTTAGTTGCCATGATCTTTCTTTCATCAAGCAACTTCCTCATGCTTACTCTCGCCTCTTTATAGTGCTCATGTAAATTTGAATTTGCAACTGCTCATTCTCAATAGTCTTGTCCAGTCTATACTTTTCCATTTGCGTGGATCTTTTCTCTTAATTCTTTAAGATTTTCAAGAAAGAGACTTAGCTCTGATACCAATTATTGGAATTATTGGAATGATGTACTAAGAGGGGAGGGGTGAATCAATACCTCTAAAACTTTTTATGTGGTTGGCCCATTAACCTTTGTGTCATCAAATTTGTATATACCTATCTATTTGTTCATCTTTTTATATGTATATGAAATCATAATGTAAGTTCTTTATATGTGTAAACATTCAAGAAACATTCATGAAAACAAATAACACATAACACATGATATGATATCACAGAAAACTCCTGTTAGGAAGTAAAAATTGTGGTGGGGATGTCTACCCACAAAACTTCACTATTTGCAGATAAGAATGGAGCCAATAAAGACTTACAATTGATCACTTCTGATGATCTACCCTGTTAAGAGTATTAGAGTGAAGACCTGTTAATATCTACTTCGTTAGAAGCTTTAGAAACACCGTTAGGTGTGCACTCTATTAAGAGATTTATCAAATAACTGTTAAGTCCACCTTCTACAAAAGGATTTCCATTTGTGATGCACTTGTTATAATGCAACTAAAATATAAATGTTGATCTGATAGTGAATGCAATCTCTAATTACTGATAACAAATCCTGTATAGCTTACAATGTAAATGTAATCACCTTGAGCGATTGAGTGATACCTTGTCTCTTCTCGTCAGTAGCCTTTCTATGTTCTTGATAACTGGTTTGTTCTGTTTCTGTACTTTGCATGAATTCTCTCCTTCTTCTTAGATGCTCTCCATGGCTACTATCATTTATCAAATGATTACAAGTCTCTCTAATAACAAATGACTGAACATCTATTTATACTAGTTTCTAGCTCTATTCTTGATTCACACTTTTCAAATTAACTCTAGATCCAAGGTTTACAACTTGACCTTGATCTTTAGTTAGATATGTTTTAGATCCATTAGGATGCT
>MU223073.1:1695258-1725392 GCA_018584345.1 Thuja plicata | reverse complement strand
ACTTGACCTTGATCTTTAGTTAGATATGTTTTAGATCCATTAGGATGCTTTAAAACATTTACAATATGCTTGCTTGTCCTTCAAGTAAAGATTTAAAACAAGTAAAAACTCTATAAATAGAATTACATTGTTTTATCTAACATGTAAAGTCATATCCACTTTTTGCGGGTTCTGTAACTGATTGTCGGTTCTGATGGTCGGGCTGCTCTGTCAGTTTTGTATCATTCTTTACTCTGTCAGTTTTCTTCTCTGTCGGTGTCCCTTATTTGAACTATTCATCGAGTATGCCTTTCTTGCTTTTGTTGGTGATGTTCTTAAAAACTGTATTGTCGGTTATGCTTGTCGTCGGTTTGACTCTCGTCAATGTTCGTTGGGAAATTCTGTACTTAGCATTTTTCATGATAGATATTTTCATCTCGTCGAGTGTGCTTGCTTTTCGTTGATTATGTCTATACCGATGACCTTTATCATGTTTTTCCCTTTAAGTATACTAATGGAAAAACTTAATGTCATCACACCCATGGCTACTAGACAAAAACTATCAAAGACTAATGATACAACAGAAGTAAATCAAACCTTGTATAGGTCAATGATTGGGAAACTATAATATGTTGTCCATAGTAGACCAGATATTGCATTAGCAGTTGGGATTGTTCAAGATTTTTTGCAAATCCTAACAATAGTCACATGATGGCAGTGAGAAGGATACTGATATATCTGAAAGGAACAAAGGACTATGGATTGTATTACAAGAAGAATGAGAAGTTTGAATTGAAATTTTATATTGATGCGGATTGGACAGGCAATTTTGATGATAGAAAGAGTATAAGTGGTGGAAAATTATTTCTAGGAAAGAGATTAGTCTCTTGGACAAGAAAGAAACGTAACTGTATTTCTCAATCTATAGCAAAAGCTTAATATGTTCCAGCAACAGTTAATTGTTCAAACATAGTGTGGATCAAGAAATTGTTGAAAGGTATGAAGGAAGAAATCACTGAGCCAGTTATTATTTTTTGTGATAACACAAGTGCTATAAATATATCAAATAATCATGTGATGCACACTAAGACCAAGCATATTTCTATCAAGTATCATTACTTGAGACAACTAGTTCAAGACAAAGAAGTAAGATTGGAATATGTGAATACAAAGTAACAATTAGTAGATATATTTACTAAAGCATTACCTAAGGATGCACATGAGTATTTGAGAGGTAAATTAGGGGTGATTCCCCTAGCCGAGGCTAACTAGGATCACATGGAGTGATTGCATCAAATGTATTACCCAGAATATCTGACAAACTGATGCAAAGGAGGTCACACTTTAGGAGTTGCCTAAAGCTGTGAAGAGTAATGCACAAGATGTTGATCATTCATAAGCAAGATGACAGAGGGAGCATATAGTTCAGAAACCTGACACATAGATATCTACATGATGGAGATGCATGACTTTGGCATTGTTATCAAAGAGGGAGAAAAGACAAAGATATATATATATATATATATATATATATATATAAAGTTACACAGAGAAAACTATGAGGGAGATAAGCTAAAGAGGGAAACCTATCCAAGTGGGAACTGATATTTGTATTGAGAGAGAATCAAAGTGAAGTTAAGGACATTAAATAAGCTAAAAAAAGAAATCTATACAAGAGGGATCTGATATTTGTATTGGAAGAGAATCAGAATGAAGCTAAGGACATTAATGAAATATATGTTAAAAAGAACATAATTTTTGGATTGTTTGGTAACTTTGCATGTGTTTTTTTCATGTGGTGTTTTCCATTAATGACAAAGAGGGAGATTGTTGGAAGCTATAGTTGAAACAATTGTTATATTGTCATTGATGTCAAACCTTAACTGGTAAGACAGTTGCTATCTAGTAAAGTGCCATATCAATTGATTGGAAGAAGGTTTGAAAAGAGAAGATAATAAGAAGACATAGTGAAATGGTTGAGTTACGATAAACTGCAATGGGTACTTGATTATATTGCACATTGGCAAGGTAATGTGTTGTTTATCTATAACACCAAGTGAAGAATGGAAGACTAAAAGCTTAGTCTTGACAGAGCAAAAGAGTAGAAGATTAAGGAACTTATGTTTATGCTGAGTGATGCAAGTGTTGACCGAGTGCCAGTACATGCTGAGAAAATATAGTGTTGACCGAGCATCATTATTTACCAAGTTATCTAGTGATGACTGAGAAAAATAACACAATGATGACCGAGTGTCAGTATTTTACAGTTTGAGAAAGATTTGAGATCCCAACCGACATAGTTGAATTTGTGGGATATGTAAAGTGTATTTAAGATAAGGATGATCATCATGGAGCATTTAATGAGCATTTAATATATGTTTAACCATTTATATGTATGGATTCAAGAAGGAGTTTTGAGGTGTATCTAAAATGTAGAAGGAGAACAAAATATTGGAAGGATTCATTGGATCTGACCAAACCCTAAGATCTACGGTGATGATTAAGTAAAAAAAGATCGAGCTACCTAATCAGAGAGGTATAAGATTAACCTAATTGTAGGTTATGTGTGATGAGGTTGATTCAGTTGATTGGAAAATCTAAGCAGAAGGTAGATAAGGCTGAGAAGAGCAATAAAGAATTGTGAAGTGGTGATTGCTTGACAGATTTCCAAGCATATATGAGAGATAGAGATGATAATGGAGGCCAATCAGTGAATTAGAATTTGAGTGAAAGTGGATCTGTATTTGAAAAGTGAGTTGTATGTTTCAGATCAAAATTGCTATTACTTTCTAACCATTGTATTAGTCAAAATCCTTTAATCAAGGTTGACCTAACAGTCATTTTGTAAATCCTTTAATCAAGGTGACATTCTAATGGAATGATCTAAGTTCTCTAACGAGGCTCACTTTTAATAGGGTGATTAAATCCTTTAACAGGGTCACACCTAACAATGTGTATTGTAACCTTTAACAGGGCTGGCTCCTCACAGAGCTCACTTCAGAAGAGTGAAAGGTTGGTAGCATGTTACTGGTGGTTTTTCCCATATTGGGTTTCCACGTTAAATACTAGTGTCATACTTGTGTGAATGTCATTTGATGTGTTGTATTGTTAATAGTTTTATATTTTGCAAGTTGATTACTTTAGGATAGTGGACTGCAAGTTTATGTTATTAATCATATGTTATAGAGACCGAGTGGATTGTTGAGTAGAGCTGACTTGGTTAAAGTGTTTAAAAGTTTAATTGGTACATATGGATCCAAGGATAACTGATTCATCCCCCCTTAGTTGTTCTTAATCATTCTAACAAAAGATTTTTACCATGTGATATATACCCCAAGTCAATAATCATTAGAGCACATAATTTGGTTTCCAAAGTTAATTTGAACTGATAGCAGTATACATGTTAGAAAAGATAGGGTTTCAAATGAGGACTCATTAGCTTAATTAATAGGAATGGCCCCAAAGACACAATTTTCATTCCCATTAAAATCAATTTTGCGAGCTGATAACTCCTTTATTTGGATAATGGAGGCCTCTCCATGTGATTCAATTAAGATGCAACTGAGGATAGTAGAGATCAAGATGTTCAGGTTATCTAAGATCAACATTTCCTTAATCCATTTGAAGGAAAGTGAGAATGATGATTATAAGCACCATTTTAAACATTGGCAGAAATGGGTAACACTCTAGGTAAGTTAACATAGTTATGAGAAGAACATAAACAATGCATGTAAACTGTTTGACAGAATGTTGGCCCAAGCATGGCAGCTAGTCATTTGTTTGGAAGGGTTTATTGTACAATTATCTTAGGGGCAAAAGATAATCAGGATATATAAAATCCTTTGCAAGCCCAAAATAAATTATAAAGGCACTCATGCAGGATAATAAATGATAACCTTTTCAAAGGATTTCTTCAACAACTTGCAATCACAAATTTCATGAAGACAAAAAAATGTGTCTTAGGGCGGGGGGAATAACATTTTATTGCAACATTGGATCTGTCTCAATTTTGATATGACTTAGAAAACCTAATTTTCAAAATCCTCATTAGAGGGATTTTAAAAATTTGATCTAGTTTGCAAGATATGGATAATAGAGTAAAGGACTATCAAAACTGTCAATGACAATCACGTTTTATGATTTTGGCTGTCTTCAACTAAGTGTCACATGTCCAAAATCTAACTACATATATCATTCAAATCTGTTAAGTTATATAATTATAAACTTTTAAATCAAAAGTTTATAAAGGTATCAAATGCAAAAGAAAAAATCATCGAGAATAGAAGGTGAAAGGAAATGAATTTACTTTCAAGAATCGGTTACAACAACTGAAAAGTTATTGGGAAATATTATTTACTGTGAAAATATTGTCAAAGTAAGGTTTCTTATTTTCCACCAGCCCGTTGGCTATAAAGGAGAGCTTTTTTTTTTTTTTTTTTTTTTGTTTTTNTTGGCTATAAAGGAGAGCTTTTTTTTTTTTTTTTTTTTCTGATTTCTATTTTGTAACAATTAAGGGCAGGGGAATGTTATTTTTATTTTGAAAACTTGTTTATGGTGCAGAGATAAAATGATTAGTTGGTCATTTTGTTTACATATTTGAAAAGCAGAGAAATATATTTTTAAATATGTAGATTTGGATATATGTTTTTGTAAACAAAGTTAATATGTTGGTTACTTCATTTATATTTTCACATATTGTTTTGTGTTGTTATGTCAAGTGTATGTGTGCATTATAAATCAGTTGGTTTTGTGTATTCATGGCTGCAAGATCAAATAGTAAATATTCCTTCAATATTGAGAAGGATTAAACAACGGTTTGTAAGCTTTTGTTTATTCTTCATTTTGTCCTTTAAATATGAAAATCACATTCATTCCATGGTGATGGGTGAATGTTAGTGTGGCTTCGTGTCTTCTAGTTAAAGACATTTTCTGTTATTTAATTCTTTGTATATCAAAAGAAGGGATTTGTACCTTCATATTAAAATTTAGAGAGCACTTGACATAATAATTGCCAGTGACTCAATGGTTGGTTGCAGATTGTGTCTTCTAGTTTGGGCTTTCATGAGTCATTTTGAAAGTGTTTTTTGAAAAGACAAATCTGTTTACTAACAGATTTTTAGCGATTCTACTGGGGAGAGAAAACAAAGGTTAGTGTTTAGTTCATTTCCTTATTCATTTTCACTTATCTCTGTGTATGCAGGATTGACAACTCTGTTGAATATCATGCTCAATACAGGAAGTATGAAAAAGGGGAAAAGACCAAACCCTACCATTCTGGAAATTCTTGGGATGGATGAAAAAGTATTGCATAATTTATGGGACTACTATCAGAGTAGTATTTCAAGAGTTGTTGGAATGAATATAAGAATGGAATATGACCACGTATTCACACTGTTATGGAGGAGTGTTTGTGCAAGGTTTCACAAGTTGAAAGATTTAGAGGAAGAAGAAAACTTGCTGCAAGATCATGACAAGAGAGTATTACAACTTAGGCAGGAATTGCATGTCGATGATAATGGAGATGTAGCTACCCATAAATATTTTTTCTCTCAAAATATTCTGGTCTTGAGAAAGAAGGAAGTCCAACCAAGAAAGTATTTTTGAAAGAGGCCCGCAGTCGAAGAATTCAATGATGTGAAAGATCAAACATTCCAATATCTATGGAATGCCTTAAAGGGGAATAAATGTGAAGCTGAAAAGAATAAGCTTCACCCATCTAAAGATCATCACTCCTCCTTGCTGCTGAAATGTGTATACAAGAAGTACTATGACCTCAAGAGTCTCAAACAAGAAACTCATTCTAAGGCTAAAAGAATAAAGGAACCGATGTCTTGTATTTTCTTGGTTCTTGGAGAAAAAGGATCTTGAGGCATCATCGATTCAACCATCTGTGTCTTGCGATCACAATCAAGAGGAAATAGATTTATATCAAGCTGAAAGTATGAAGCTTGAATCTTTTCCATCTTGCATGGAGGCTGAGAAAGAAGAGAAATCATCCACTTCCTTTGAACAAGAGGAACTACCTGCAGAACATAAGAGCGTCTACATCCCAAGGAGGCTCTTGAAAGATTCAAGTGACAAGTTTCAACATGGCATTATGATCCAAAATGAAAACATTGTTGAAACAGAGGTAGACATATTCACTTGTGACAGTGATGATTTCCAAGAAGGAGACCCTCTTACATGCCCAAGTGAAGGAGTCACTTTTAAAAAAATTGGCACAACATCGAATGAGACATAGAAAGAATTTAATAAGCCAGGAAATAAAGTTACTTGGGGTGAGCTTAACACAATATACCTACCAATGGGGTTTTGTGAGGATGTCACGATTAGGGAAAATCCTCTATTCTAGCTATATGATTCGTCTCCAAATGAGGAAGATTCCCTTTCTTATCTTGGAATGGAGAATGCTGAAATAAATATGATGCAAGGAGAGGATCAAGTTGTCATCGTATTTCAGCCCCAAGAACCATTTAAGGTTTCAAAAAGCACACTGTCTTGCAAGGAAGAGGTCATGCCTCAGCTCTTTCTGGCAAGTAAACAAAGACATCATCCTATGAAAACTTTAGGTATCGATATATCTGATATTTCTATTTTGGATAAAGGATTTTTAGATTTAATAGCAACAAAGAATGATGAAGTTATCTCTGTCAAGATTGATCCTATGCTTGACAAAACTTGTCTCGATTTTAAGGGTGTTTTGAATACTAAAAATTCTTTTGCTTGTGGTGGTCCTAAGAGTATAGAATGAGGATGATAGAGTCTTTCCTAAAGAAGTGTTTGAGCATCATTTATTTCAACCATGGGTTGGAAATAGTCTTGAAAATTCTATACAAAGATATGAAGGGAGGTTAGAAATCTATGATGAAACATGGCTCTTTGGGCATGATTATTTTCTTGCAAAGTTCCTACATACTATTGATTTGATTTTTAGTATTGAAGAGGTCACCAAATGGAAATGGATATGAGTTACTTCATTTATACGTAGTCCATTATTTTAGAATGGCTCGTTCTTCTTGCAGCCAATAAATGGTTTTGTGTAAGTCTTTCTCAGTCCTAGTTCTTATGGTGAGATTTTCTCACCTATACATATTTGTAACTAAATTTTTGGTTTGCTTGTTTTATGGTGTTGTTAGTTTGTTGTTTTGGTTTGTTAGTTTCCATGCTCGCCTCCATGCTCTCTTCTAGCAGCTCCCTTTTTCTATGCTTTGAATCTATTACCCAATGGATAAGGCACTTCTCTCCTACTAGAGGCTTTCTAGATTCTTTGTCCCTGACAGTCCATATCCCCAGTCAAAGCCAGCAGTTGGCTTTCTTTTGGCACCCAAGTTTTAAAATTTTTAAATAAAGCATCACAGAGAAATTTCCTCAAATTTTCCCACCCTTTATAATGGTTTTTATTAATAATGTTGTTGTGAAGTTATGCTTTGTAAAGGGGCAATGTTGCAGGAAGTTATTGAACTTGAACCTCAAACTTTGAAGTTTAAGGTTTAAAGTTCAAGTTCACTAGTTTGGAAGTGCAGATCCAAGTTCAGGTTCACAGTTCAAAATCGGGTTAAGTACCCCAAATCATGAACTCATTTCAGGTTCAATATTCAAGTTTTTGTGACCCAACTCATTACTGGGAACTAGATTTTAATGCATTAATTTTTGAGTTCAAAGGGTTCCAAAAAAATTAAATCATAGGTTTTGCGTGTCCTATGCTAAAAATAATTTTGGGTTGTTCTCTACATGGCTCATTTCTCCTATAGTTAAAATTTCATGGGAAATGGAGCTACCGATGAAAATTTATGTAGGTTTTTCTACAAAAGTTTAAGAGAGTAATGCCACATTGAACTTGAACCATTGAACTAAGGTTCAAAGTTCAAAGTTCAAATGTTCAAAACTTAGGTTAAAAAATACAGATTCAAAAATCAGAATCTTCATTTTCAGAGGTTCAAAATTACAAGTTCATTGGGTATGAAGTGTTCAATCAGTTAAAAGGTTCAGGTTAGCAGACATTGAACTTGAACCATCGTACCAAGTTTTGGTTCAAGGTTCAAAGTTTGAAAGCTCAGAGTTCAAAGTAGAGGCTCAAAAGTATAGTTCATTGTTCAAGTTCCAAGTTGAAAGGAGTGCTAACGTAAGTCATGTTACAAGTGTGGTTGTCATTGCACTAAAATATTGACCTTTCAATGACCAATACAACCAATAGACTTATAGAATCCACAAGAGGCAGTTAGTCCCTTGTCATGAATCTTGAGGGGAGCGCTGGCCATTTTCCAACAATCTCCCCCTCAACATTACCCAAGGGGATTCAAACCTATGACTAAGCTCTGAGACCACTTGTTACAAGTGTGGTACTGTTGCACGCAAAGATCGCCCTTTCAATGACTGATACAACCACTAGACTTATAGATTCCATAGGAGGCAGTTAGTCCCTTGTCAGGAATCCTGAGGGGAGTGCTGGCCATTTTCCAACAAGTTGTGTTAATGTTTAACTCTCGAGTCATGTATATTTCTTATAGTTTGCATCGTCTAACTTGAACCTTTAACCACATGGTTCATAGTTGAAAGTACAAGTCCAGAACTAGAATTAAGTAGTTCAGAATTCAAGGATCCAGTCAGGTTCAGGTTCAATTCAGACAGTTCATATAAAAAGCTTCGAATTCATGGCGAGAAAGAAAATGTCAAAAATCTGATTGCCGTCATGATTGACCCCCAATTGATAAAATGTGGAGGATGTGGAAGATTTATACCATGTGATATCTATCCTAAGTTAATAATAATTAGAGCACATAATTTAGTTTCCAAGGTTAATTTGAAATGATGGTAGTATACATGCTGGCAAAGATAGGGTTTCAAATGAGGACTCGATAGTTTAAGTAATAGGAATGACCCCAAAGACACAATTTTCATTCCCATTAAAATAAATTTAGCGAGCTGATAAATTCTTTATTTGGATAATGTTGGGGAGATCTCTCCATGTGATGCAATTAAGATGTAACTGAGGATAGTAGAGCTCAAGATTGTCAGACTATCTAAGATCCACATTTCCTTAATCTATTTGAAGGAAAGTGAGAATGATGATTATAAGCACCATATTAAATATTATAAATTATGGGTAACACTTTGGGGAAGTTAATATAGTTATGAGAAGAGCACAAACAATGCATGAAAACTATTTGATAGAATATTGGCCCAAGCATGGAAGCTAGTCATCCGTTTGGAAGGGTTTTTTGTGTAATTATCTTAGGGATAAAAACAAATCAGGATATATCAAATCCTTTTCAATCCCATAATACATTACAAAGGCACTCATGGAGGATAAAAAATGATAACTTTTTCAAAGGATTTCTTTAGCAACTTGCAATCACAAATTTCTTGAAGACAGAAAAATGTGTCTCAGGGTAGGCGAAATATTTTTTATTGCACCATGAGATATGTCTCAAATTTTGATATGTTTTAGAAAATGTAATTCTCTAAATCCTCACTGGAGCGATTTTCAAAATTTGATCAGGTTCGCAAGATATGGATAACAGAGTACACATCTATCAAAATTGTCAATGACAGTCAAGTTTTGTGATTTTGGTTGTCTTCAACAAAGTGCCACGTGTCCAAAATCTAACTGCATGTTGTTAGTAATAACTGAGAGGGGGGGGGGGGGGGGGGGGGGTGAATCAGTGGCCTCAAAAATATTCCAATAATCAACCCAAAAACTTAGTACCACAATATTAAGCCTCTAGTTATCTTTATTCCTATAAGATGAATGCCTCGAAATACTATTATCAAAACACTACTGCTCAGAATGCTTTGTTAAACCTTCTACTGTATGTTTACCGAATAGCAGTCTGTTAGTTTACTGAAACATAGTAAATTATCTATAGTATACCGATCAATCTAGTTAAGTTATCTGTAATGCAAAACACTAAAGTAATGACTCATAAACACATTGAAACATGGATTTTTAACATGGGAACCCTGTTAAGGGAAAAAAAACTTGGGATCAGAAACCCAAAATTTTCACTCTTTTGAAGTGAGCTCGGTGAAGAGCCAACCCTGTTAAAGGTTACAAACACACTGTTAGGTGTGACCTTGTTAGAGGATTTAAAAGTTTATTTTTTCACTTGATATCAGGCATCTCTATGCTACCTTCTTTGATCAAACACTCACTTGTCCCGTCAATAGGTATCTGGCATCTCATGCTATCTTCATGATCAAAATTTTTGATACTCCTTGGGATGTATCTCAGTATAGAAAGGATCTTTAAATCCCGCTCAGTTAAGAGAATTTCTAAATCAATGGTTAAACTGAAATAGTATGATCTGTTCACATATACAACTTATACTTGCAGATTTTTAGATCTATTGTAATCTCATAAACTAATCTGATCAATATATCCCTTTTTATACCTTTTCTCCACTTTGATTCTGCTTAGTGATGTTGTGCTCTATTGCTCGATGTCTGCAGAAAACTTTAGCTCTTTCCTCAGCTTGATTGATCAGGACTATATGAAGTTGTTCTTCATCAGTTTCTCTTCAGCATCCTCTTTTCATTTATTCACCCTCCTCACTTTTCGTAATGAATTAAGTTGTCTCTTTATAGACATGATATCACCATTGTTAGGTTCTTGATTTTATTGATCTTGGCGTGATCCATAATTCTCACCAATTAGATTTAAAGAAAAAATATTGTTTTATCTCCCAGAGATCTTCTTGCCAACTAGACAAAACAACTTTAAATCCTTTACTTATCTCTGGCTTTATCTTGCCAATGAAAACAAAGATAACTACCAGTTAATTCTATATTTAGCTCTGCTAGCTAGATATTTTATCATTTTTGAACTCAAGTTGATTTCGTTGTTTAACTCTTTGATAGCTTCGGTCAACACTCTAGTTCTCCTCGGGCTTCTCCATCGGTTTACACTATGTTTCTGGCCATCAGTTATGTTTGTGATTGTGCTCCTCGGTAATGTTCATCAGTGTTCTTGCTTGGGCATCACTGTGACTTGACTCTCGGTGATCTTTGTCCGTCGATTTCCACTGACCGTCGGTGTTTGAAGTGACATTGTGAATTCTTGTCTTTTATGCATTACTAAAAGAATAATATTTTTCTCTTTGATTTTATGAAGTCTTTGACACTTTGATTATAACCGATTAGATTATATCAAGTTGACATCAATGACAATATAATCCATTAGCTGATTTAATGTCTTGCATTATCCTTCTGCATTTCAGTGATCAACTTAACATCTTCAAACATTCAATCAGTTACATGTCATCACATGTATTACTCAAATATGTTAAGTTATATTAATATAAACTTTTAAATCAAAGGTTTAGAAAGGTATCAAATGCAAAAAAAAAATCATCGGGAATAGAAGGTGAAAGGAAATGAATTTACTTTCAAGAATCAGTTACAACAACTGAAAAGCTATTCGGAAATGTTATTTATTGTGAAAATATTGTCAAAGTGAGGTTTCTTCTTTTCCAGCAGCTCATTGGCTGTAGGGGAGAGTTTTTTATTTATTTCTATTTTGTAATAGATAAGGGTAGGGGAATGCTATTTTTATTTTGCAAACTTGTTTATGCTGCAGGGATAAAATGATCAGTTGGTCATTTTGTTTACATATTTGAAAAGCGGAGAAATATATTTTTAAATCTGTTGGTTTGGATATATATTTTTCTAAACGAATTTAATCTGTTGGTTACTTCATTTATATTTTCACATATTGTTCTATGCTATTATGTCAAGTGTATGTGTGCATTATAAATATGTTGGTTTTGTGTATTCATGGTTGCAAAATCAAATAGTAAATCTTCATTCATTTCTTTGAATTAAGAAGGATTAAACAACAGTGTGTAAGCTTTTGTTTATTATTCATTTTGTCCTTTAGATCTGAAAATCATATTCATTCCATGTTGATGGGTGAATGTTAGTGTGACTTCGTGTCTTTTGGTTAAAGACATTTTCAATTATTTAATTCTTTGTATATCAAAAGAAGGGAGTTGTACCTTCATATTAAAATTCAGAGAGCACTTGCAATAATAATTGCAAGTGACTCAATTGTTAGTTGTAGATTGTGTATTCTACTTTGGGCATTCATGAGTCATTTTAAAAGTGTTTTGTGAAAAGACAAATCTATTTACTAACAATCACTAGAACCACAAAAAGGATATTTGGATGCAAAGTGCCCTAATTTCCCACAATCACCGCATTTAAAAGGCAGTTTAACTTTGTACTTTCCTAAACCCTTCTTTAGCCACCTTGTAAGGTGAGATTCTACGAATTCAAGATCTTCACCTTCTTCTTATCAGCCTTGAATGTTGATTCTCTAAATGACAATTCTCCTTTACAAGTCCTCATTTCATATGCAACAAGAGCACCATGTATTGTTGGAAATAGGTTGAGTAACTGAGAGGGGAGGGGTGAATCAGTTACCACAAAAACAAATCCAAGTCCCTTAGATGTGTTAATCAAACTTATCACTATTACTCAGTTAACAAAGATATTCTACTATTACTTGTTTAACAAAAAAAAATTAAGATATTAACTGTGATTATCCTTTAGTGATTAAGTGCAAAAACATAAATCATAAAGAAAATAATATGTACACAGATTACACCAATATTTAACGTGGAAACCCAATTTGGGAAAACCATTAATTGCAACTAGTTACTATTTTTCACTCTTTTGAAGTGAGCCCTGTTAGGAGCCAACCCTGTTAAAGGTTACAAACCACACTGTTAGGTGTGACCCTGTTAGAGGATTTAATCACCCTATTAGGAGTGGCCTTGTTAGAGGTCTTCAAACACCTCAATGTAGAAATTCAACCTTGTGAGAGGATTTATGAAAGACTGTTAGGTCTACTCTGTAAAGAGGTTTGGATCACTGCTACAATTGTTAGAGAGGAATAATGTATTGATCTGTTTGAAGAAGCAACTGTCTTTGCTGATTTAGATCTCTACTCTAGCTTTAAACATGATCCCCACTGATCAAATATTCTATTGCATCTAATTCTGGATGTTCTATCCTTGATCAAAATTCCATCTTATTTCGCCTTCACTCTTCGTATCAAAGAACTCTTTCATTACTCACTTACATATTCAATCCAAACTTGACCTTGTATATATATGATAAGCCTTGTCAAGTTAGCTTGAGTAACCTTCCAAATAAATAATAAAACTTAAGCTTATTGGCTGCAAACCAATTAAACATAAAGTGTAAACTGTTGTTAGTCGGCTGACACTAAATATATAACTCGGTTAACACTGTAATCCTTCAATGCCCGATCATTACTGAAATGCCTGAGTGAACTTGGTTAGAACTGAAAATCACTTTGGCTGATATCAGAGTCTGCTTCAATGCTTGAGAGAGCTTGGAATACATAGACTATGCTCGGTTAGGTATAGACATTTGTGTAAAATCACTATATTTTTGTATACATCAATGACAATACACAATTGAATAATTGTCTTCAACAATATCCCTCTTTGGCATTGATGGAAACACATGTCAAAATACAAAGAATTTTAGAGAAACATAAACAAGAATAAAATTTTATTAATGCCCTTAGCTTCATTCTGACTCTCATCCAAAAAAATCCCTCTATCTTCACAATCACTAAAATATATATTTATCCCTCTTACATCAATCTCTGTTTCTAATAAAATTTCTCCCTCTGTCATCAATAATCTTTATCTTTAATAATTTCTTTGGCATGACATCAATAATCTCTCCCTCTTTGACATCCAAATGCCAAAGACTCTATCCAATGAAATTGTAGTGTACTTGATGTACTAATTCATATACAATAAGATCTGACAATCTGCATAAACTTGTTAGATCTTTACTATAGCTCGGTTGATGCATCACTAATCTTTCCAATAGTGAGCCTCGGTTAGGGGAATCACCGCTAGCTTTCCTCTAAGATACAAGAATGCATCCTTAGGTAAAGGTTTTGTGAATATGTTTGCACTTTTTTCTTTAGTATTCACATATTCCAACCTTACTTCCTTGTCCTGAACCAATTCTCTCAAGAAATGATACTTTATTACAATATGCTTAGTCTTAGTATGCATCACAAGATTCTTTGAAATGTTAATAGAACTAGTGTTGTCACAGTAGATAATGATTGGTTCTTTGATTTTCTCCTTCATACTAGACAATAGTTGTTTGAACCATATGATATTTGAACAATTTAATGCTGCAACAACATACTCTGCCTCTGTTGTAGATTGAGAAATGCAATTCTATTTCTTTTTGGTCCAATAGACTAACCTCTTACCAAGAAAGAATGCTCCGCCACTGGTGCTCTTTTTTTCATCAACACTACATGACCAATCAACATCAGTAAAAGTACTCAAATCAAAGTTTTCCCCTTTATTATACCATAATCCATAATCTTCAGTGCCCTTAAGATATCTCAGAATCCTTTTGTTAGCCATCAAATGATTCTATCTAGGATTAGCTAAAAAACTTGCAACAATACCAACTTCTAATGTAATATCAGGCCTAGTGTGAACAACATATTGAAGTTTACCAATCATGGATCTGTAGGTAGTCTGATTTACCTCCTTTGAGTAATCATCCTTAGACAACTTATGTCCAGTAGACATAGGTGTCCCAACTGGTCTGGAATCTTCCATTCCAAATTTCTTTAGTATCTATTTGATGTATTTAGACTGAGTAATGTAGATACCATCCTTCACCAGATGAACTTGTAAATCAACAAAGAATTTGATTTCTCCAAACATGGACATATCAAATTCCTTACTCATAGCTTTGGAGAATGCTTTGCATAAATAATCATATCAAGTGAATAGTATATCATCAACAAATATCTCTATTAACAGTATCTTGTTCTAAGGTCCTTCTTTGATGTACAAGCTACTATTGTCATTAGTTCTTTGAAATCCAATACTTACCAGGTAACCATGCAATCTTTCATACCAAGATCTAGGAGCTTGCTTCAGTCCATAAAAGGCTTTGTGCAATTCACAAACCATATTCCTTTTATTAGGATCAACAAAACCTTCAAGTTGCTTAATATTGACTTCCTCGTCCAAAATTGCATTCAAGAATGCAGATTTTACATCCATTTGGTATACCTTGAATCCTTTATGTGTTGCATATGCCAGAAGAGTTCCGAATCCTTCAAGTCTTGCAACATGAGAAAAAGTTTCTCCATAATAAATACCCTCTTCTTGAGCATATCCTTACACACCAATCTTGCTTTGTTTCTAGAAACTTCACCCTTTTCATTCATCTTGTTTATGAAAACCCACTCAGTACCAATCACATTCTTGTCTTTTGGTCTAGGTACAAGAGTCTAGGTTTTGTTATTTTCTATCTTCTCAATCTCTTCATTCATGGCTTCTATCCAACTTTCATCATTCAATGCATCTTTAATGGATCTAGGTTCAATTTCACTAAGCAAACATGTACCTTTAATTTTTTCCCTTGTCATTATACCTTCCGTCTGATATCTAATTATTTTCTCAGGTGCATGATGCCTTCTGACATATTTGGCAAGTACATGTTCCTTCCTCTTTGATTCTGGGCTTTCTCCACTTGGTTCACCATGCTCAAACATTCTGTTATGCTCTTCCAACTGAGACTCGGGTTCCATTGTTTGAGACTCAGGTGCCTCTATTTGAGACTCAGGTGCCTCTATTTCCGACTCGGTTCCCTTTGTCTACAACTCGATTCCCTCTATCTGTGACTCAATTTCTTCTATTTGAGACTTGTTTCCCTCTGTCTATGACTCAGTTTCAACATTTAGCAGCTCGGGTTGCACAAGTTGCAACAAGGTTTTGTGCTTATGAATTTAGTGGTTGACATGGTTGCTATCTAATCACCATTTCCTGTGTCTTAGGTATAGTATCAGGTTCATAATACACAAAGGTTTTGTAGTCTTTAGGCTCTTTACTGGTCTGTTCTTCACTTCTCTCTACAAACTCATCAATCTTTACATGTACACTTTCTATGACTTTATGAGTAGCAAGTTTCAAACATTTATATGCTTTTCTTTTACAGGAGTAGCCTAGGAATATACCTTCATCACCTTTTACATCCAATTTTCCATTTCTTTCTTCCTTTAATATGTAATATTTACTTCCAAATACTTTGAAATAACTAACATTGGGTTTATAGCCATACCATAATTCAAAGGGTGTTTTCTCAGTACCTTTCTTCAATTGAACTTTATTGAAGGTGTGAATTGCAGTGTTGATAGCTTCCTTCCAGTATTTGGTTGCAACATTCTTTTTAATCATCAAGGTTCTTGCAGAATCCATAATAGATCTGTTTCTTCTTTCTACTATCCCATTTTTCTATGGTGTACCTGGAGCAGATACTTGTCTCTTAATTCCTCATCTCTTGAATAACTGAAACTCTAATTGCATAGATAGGAAGAAAAGTTCTCAATACCTTACTAACCACTATTTTATCTTCAATTGTTCCACCGACAGCTCTGATGGCACTTGCACTTTTTTTTATTCTTTCACTGTATTTTGTAATGTCTTCTCCTTCTTTCATTTTCATCTAATCAAACTGACATTTGAGACTTTCTGCTTTGGCTCTATTTACATTGTCATCTCCTCCATGGATATCATGCAATTTCTTCCACATATCATAGGTAGTAGGGCAGTCCTTGACTTCATAAAATTATGAATAACTGAGTGAAGAATCTATATCAATCATCATTATGTTATGATTCTTCATGTCCACCATCTGATCCACAGACATAGGTCTCAGTGGCTCCATATATTTGTGGTCCAAGAATTGCAAACCAATATCTCCAATAGTAGATAGATGTAGCCTCATTAACTCTTTCCATGCAACAAAGTTGTCTTTGCTAAGCTTGGGGATATCCCTTCTATAAGACATCTCTGATCTTTAGCTTAGGCCCTGAAACCTTCCCTGAAAGCACCAAACGCTTTGATACCAATTGTTGGAAATGGGTTGAGTAATTGAGAGGGGAGGGGTGAATCAGTTACTACAAAAAACAAATCCAAGTCCCTTAGATGTCTTAATCAAACTTATCACTGTTACTCAGTTAACAAAGATATTCTGTTGTTACTCGGTTAACAAATCAATCTTAAGATATTAACTGTGATTATCCTTTAGCGATTAAGTGCAGAAACATAAAACATAAATCAAATAATATGTACACAGATGACACCAAGATTTAATGTGGAAACTGAATGTGGGAAAACCACCAATTGCAACTAGTTACTATTTTTCACTCTTCTGAAGTGATCCATGTTAGGAGCCAACCCTATTAAAGGTTAGAAAATACACTGTTAGGTGTGACCCTGTTAGAGGATTTAATCACCTTGTTAGGAGTGACCTTGTTAGAGGTCTTCAAACACTTCAATGTAGAAATACCACCTTGTGAGAGGATTTATGAAATACTATTAGGTCTACTCTGTAAAGAGATTTGGATCACTACTACAATTGTTAGAGAGTAACAATGGATTGACCTGTTTGAAGAAGAAATTGTCTTTACTGATTTAGATCTCTGCTTTGGCTTTAAACTAGATCCTCACTGATCGAATATTCTATTGCAGCTCAGTCTGGATGTTTTGTCCTTAATCAGAATTCCATCTTATTTTTCCTTCACTCTTCATATAAAAGAAATCTTTCATTTCTCACTTACATATTCAATCCAAACTTGAACTTGTATAAATATGATAAGCCTTGTCAAGTCATCTTGAATAACCTTCCAAATAAATAATAAAACTTAAGTCTGTTGGTTGCATATAACTAATTAAATATAAAGTGTAAACTATTGTTAGTCAGCTGAAACTAAATATATGACCTAGTTAACACTGTAATCCTTTAATGCCCGACCATTAGTGAAATGCCTGAGTGAATTTGGTTATAACTGAAAATCACTTTGGCTCATATTGGAGTCTTCTTCAATGCCCGAGAGAACTTGGCATACACTGACTGTTCTTGGTTAGGTATAGAAATTTGTGTAACATCACTATATTTGTGTATACATCAATTACAATACACAATTGAATAATTGTCTTCAACATTTATATCATCCATGGTAGATTTGTTTATGTCCTTTGCCTCTTCTATTGTTGATATCTTACAATCAAATATTGATGGTGAAGATCTTATCACCTTCTTGACAACATCCTTATCTTCAATTTCTTCTTTATGTTCACGTGCCATTTACAGTTTCATCTACATTGAGTAGATACTCTTCTATTTTCTCACATTCTCCTATTTTCAAGATTTCAAGTCTTTCCCTTAGATTTTTTATATTTTCTTCTTTAACTCTACCATTACCATGATAAATATTCTTCAACTTATCCCACACTTCTTGAGAGGATTTATAATGCATCACTTTTTATAAAAACATCATTAGATAGACTACTCAAGATTGCATGTTTTTCTTTAGCATCAGTTTCATAGTTCATTTTAGCAGTAGGATCTGTAGGTAATGTATTGGGTACAGTGAATCCATTAGCAATAGACACCCTTACATCAACACTTATAGACAACAAGCAGGTTTGCATTTTTATCTTCCAAAACTCATAGTCAGAATCATCAAACAAGGGTGCTTTTGAACTATCTTGAGCAATAATAAAAAATTATTGCACAATCCAAGATCTCCATAAGGTTGTTAGACCAAGCACTAGGAACTTAACTCTGATACTACTTATTGGGAATACAAGGATCACTGAGAGGGGGGTTGAATCAATGATCTACATAAAACAATGAGAATTTTAAAACATTAACACAATATCATTTGCATCAGATCACAAGGCAGTATTAGCATCACTAGATGTTGCAATTAAGATATTCAAGATGCAAGAAAGACACTTGACACAGGGTTTAGAGTGGAAAACACCTAAGGGTGAAAAACCATTATGAATAGATATTTTATTATGCCTTCCTGCAAAATATTTAGAGCTACAACTCTAGGAGCACCAACCCTTACAATTTTGAAGCACCCATTCCAAGGAGCACCAACCCCTCACTTATTTAGAAGAACCAACTTCCTAGAGCATCAACCCTCAACAAGATAGAAAGAGAAAAATGTGTTTAATTACAGGAACACTATGTTTCCATACATAACATTAAATACAAATTGATACCACAAATATTTTTTTATCTTTATCATATCACCCTTCAAAAAAAAAAACACTTGAAAGAACCTCACCATTCAATGTTCTTCCTTCTTCATGAAATCCCATGCAAAAACTAGATCATTACTCACTATATTGAATAAAAACACATTAACCATCATTGACAAATGAGTGCAATATAAAACTAAACCCTCATACTTTGCTAAGATAGATCATATTTTCATTACAAGAATAAATACACAACACTTTGCTGTAACTAAACCCTCATTAATAATATTCTCAAAATGAATATATTGTTCTTTTGTAAGAGCAATACATAAAACTCATCCTCTTTTTTATTCTCCTCTTCCAAATATCTCAATCTACCTTCCTTCATTTCCATCACTTTCATAATACCAAAAGAGACTCAGTTAACCAACAAAACTAACTTTTTAAAATTTTCCCACATATAATAAAACATAAACATAAACATAAACCTTTGGTATTATTTAATGAATTAAGACAATAATATAAGTCACTTTACTTAGTCAAGTTGAAAAAATAAAGTTTAAGTCATTTTAATCTCGTGAATAGACAGTTACAGGGTTCCTATTATACTCTTTCCATGAAATCTACAATACTCTACAGGTCTTGTCGCCAAGATGACATGAAGCGAAACCTTGAGCTACAAGATCTTGATTTCAAATTCAAACTAATTTGGTTGCATTAAGGCTTCAAGAAAACATAATGGTGAAGCATTAAACTCATTTTGACAACCATCAACCTTATTGCAAAGAACACATATCTTCAATAACTATGCACAATGCAATACATCTACAATATTGCATAATGCAATACTTTAGAAACTATGGAAGAATTCAAATCATTTTCTTCATAAACCCAACCTTTATGAACATATGAACTCATACCATGGTGTTCCTACAACAACTCACAACCATAACATTTTAAATTATTTCTCACTGTGATTCTCATGTGCTTGAACTTGTATAAATATTTCACATGAAGCATCATGTCCACATCATCTTAGTTGTCTCCAATATCTGATATAATCATTCCAACATTGTCATGAATGTACTTACTATTTACATTACCACCTAATTCCCCCTTTTACAATGCACTTACTTTACCTTGTTGACTTCAATTCCAATAACAACTCTTTCTTCACTTGTTAATCATGCCAACATCATTTATATCTGATCCTTATTTTTCATGCCCAAATGTTTGAGCAAAAATACACCAACAATTTTTTTTCTAAACAATCTAAATTAACTAATGTTACATGTTGATAAGGTTAAAGTGTATACTAAGTTCATTATAGAGGGTGCGACTTAGTTGGGTATATCTAACCCCAAATAGTAATTGGGAAGGGTTGGTTGAAAGATTGAGGGGAATCATGACAAGCGAAGAATAACTTTTTAACATCCCTCGATTGAGTCTAACCATTCAAATTCAGCTAGGGTGGCTACCCTTAGTTAGGTTTAAATATTATTATGAACTAATTATATTTGATTAAAGGGATATAATAAGTCCTATTAATGTTTATTCGATAAATTAGTAAACCTTAAATTATGCCCTCCAATAATTTCACTTTTACCCTTAATATACTTTCATTATTAAATATTAAACCTTATGACATTTTTAATTGCCACTAAAATTACCCCCTTATAAACTAAATGACACATTTAAATTAAAAATATTAAATATTACATTTTACTCATATGTTATTTAAACAAACAACTTTACCCCCTTAACTAGGTTTAATTAAGTTAAATTAATTACAATCTAATAAAGTGTTTAATAAATCCTTCTTTACGTTTAGTTGGTTATTTAATTAATTACTTATCTCGCATTATTTCCCTTAATAATTTCAACCATATTAATAACTGATTAATTTGAATCATTACATTTTAGCATTATTTTAATCCTTATCATGACTTGATATTTTAAATCATTATATCGTAAACGTGATGTTTTAATCACATACATTAACTTCCTCAATATAATTCTAATTTAGACAATAGAGTATCATTTATTATATATCACTTAATGTTAGGTTAAGATAATAAATTTATTTATATAATATTACTTATTATTAACATTTTATTACGCTGTGTTAGACCCTTTTATAACATGATCAAATGTAGATTTCCCCCTAAAATTTTAAACAACGTAATCTCATTCGTAAAATAACAATAAAACTTTGTTTAATAATAAAGCAAATATATGTTACACTAAATATATTAACATTTTATTATCATTTACTAACTTAAGATCTTAACAAAAAAAATATAAACTTCCCCTCACAATTTAAACCTACAATAATAAATTAAAGGCTTAATTAAATCTCCCAAGAGATTTCAACAGCTAAATAATATCTTATTTTTTTTGGGTAAGCCCTATTTAGGGTTTCAATTACCCAATATGAGATTAGAACCTAATTTTATAACTTCATTTCATTTTCCTCTTTTCTTTTTCCCATCTCTTATTTTCATTGCAAATGCTAACCCGAATTAGGGTTACAACATTTTTGCCTTCATTCTTGTTTTGGTTGTGTTTGCAGGTTTAATGGAGATCCGTATTTTTATTTGTTGCAGGGTTAGAAGGATGGAAATGGCACAGGTTTACATGTCTCTTGTTACAGGGTCTGTTTATATTTTATTTTTTTATTATTATTATCTTTTTTGTTTACAAACAAAAAATATTTAAACATTCCAATTTTTTTTAAAGAAAATTACAATATGAAGGGGAGATGGCAACCTCCCCCCTGTGGCTTCCTCTACGGGTGGTGGGAAAGACGCCCACTCCTGTGGCTTCCACCACGGGTGGCGGACAAGCCTCCCATCTATGTGGCTTCAGCCACGGGCGGCGGTCATGCCGCCTCCCTATGGCTTCGACTACGGGCGACAGCCGAGCTGCCTCCTTGTGGCTTTGACCACAGGCATCGGCCGAGCTGCTAAGCCTACGACCGCAAGGGTTTCACCCTAAATTTTTTTAACATGTTATATATATATATATATATATATATATATATATATATATATTGTGTAGAGGTATAAAATTGATGGTAAATGATGTGAAGAGGGTAAATATGGGGGTTGATGGATTGTTATGTGTAAGAAAGATAAGATGTTCCTTTTAACCTCAAATACACAAAGGAAGGATCCAAATTGATTAACCCCGAAGGAAGGATCACTGCATAAATGAATTAATCGATTGGAAATGAGAATAAAGAGGAAGACCTTAGATTCCATTTTATAGAAGAGAATGTGTGATAGATTTAGGAAGATTAAAAAACTTTAATTGAAATGAATTGAAGAAAAGTACCAACCTCAAAATGCTATAGATCTGAAGAATGCTATTTTCAGGTGCATGCACTGAGTTTCTAGAAAATCAACAACCGGATCTAGAACAAAAATGCAGAGATGAACAAAACCCATAAATCTTTTTCTGATCTGGATCAGTTTTGATTTTGACCCAAAAGTGAATGTCACCTTTGACCTAGAATTTTCGATTCCGACCCAGAATTTCTGATTCTGACCTAGATAAAAATGTTGATTCTGACCCAGAAATGAATGTCACCTTTGACCCAAAATTTCTGATTCTAACCCAGAATAGAATGTCAATTCTGACCCAAAATATCTAACAAAAAATTTGTTTCCAGATCCTGATAGTTTGCTGAAAAGGGTGTCCAAATCTGCCCTCCAATTCACTATTCCAAACCTCTCCCTGCAAGAAAAATGGTTTGGTTTTTGAAGGGGAGGGGTTTGCCTTAGTCAAACCCTGATTTAGGAATTAACCTTGAAATCAATAATTGAAATAGAGAATTTTAGCAAGTAGTAGAAGTAGATCTAATAATGAAGCTATGACAATAGATATGCAATTATATTTGGAATGTAAACAAGTATGTAAATATGAAAGCTTGGAATCAATATTAGAAACCATAAACCTCCATGATTGTATGCTTGGAATCCACCTTGAAGGAAGAATGAATGAGTCATGAGGATGCAAAAAGGATCTTGAAGGAAGATCACACCACCATGATGGATAGATCTAGGGCTTAAATGATGAATCTTGAATGCTTGAACCAAATCCCTTCAAAGGTTTGAATGCTTGAATCCTTGATCTTCAATGAAGAAATTGAATGCTTGAGAGGAAGACTTGAAAACCTTGGTTGGACTTTTAAATCTTGAGAACATATAGATAACTTTTGCGCTTAGATTTCACTTATATTCCACTTAGTTGATGGTTAGTGCTTAGAGAAAATGAGAGGAGAAGGCTTCCTTATATATGAATATAGGGCACAATCTTCTAGAGAGTCTTACATGGGAGATTTAAATTCCAATTAGACCTATACCCCTATAAGAGGATCTATATTAAATATAATTTAAGAGTCATTGCTTTAGAACCCAAAACAACCGACCTTGAAGTGGGAAATGAACTTTTAATGACCCCGACAACCGAAAAACTTTCAAATTGGAAAGGGGGACCTGGGTCAAAATCAAGGTTGACCTTGACCTAGGTCAAGGTCAAGGTCGACCTTGACCCAAGGAGTCAGAACCCTTGGAAAATGTGTTAGATGGGATAGATAGTGTCCGAAGAGGCCCAATCAGGGTCCTAAATAGGCACAGAAGTAGGATAGGATGTAGAAATGAGGGGACAAAATGATGATGGTAAAAAAAAACCCCTAAGGAGGGCTAAACATTCTTAGCATGGAAGTGATTCCATTTTAAGATGATACATTAAGCCCCCACTTTAGTGAGAGTATGGAAATCAAACATACTCATGGTAAATTTAGAAGAAAGACTCTGGTGGATCGCAACAAGGTAGAACATCACTTAGTCAAGGACATGAGCCCCCAGAAAAATGATTCTAACTCAACATACACGCACAAAGATATGAAAGCAAAGAGAAATTAATCATAGAAAACATACATGACTACATAAGCAAGACATGAGCAACACTATAAATAACATAGCTTCATGATATAATACTACTAACATGAAAGCGAAAGAGAGGAAAGAGAAAGTGATTACCTCACCTAGTAAGATGCCCACCTTACCATGAATCACCAAGGAGGGAGAGCCCAACAGGTTCACCCATGAACTTTACTTTGTAATTGTAATGCGTCTTTTGATGGCTTTTGGAATATCCATAGATCCACATTCTTGTATCACTATGGAATATAAAATGCATGTCTTTTCAAGATTAAGAAAATTATGTGTGTTACCTTCCAAGGATTTAGCATATTGGAAAATGTGCATCTCTTCAAGATTTAGCAACTTATGTGCGTTACCTTCCGGGGATTTAGCAAAAATAAAATTAAAAATAAAAATGTGTGTCTCTTAAGGATTTAGCAACTTATGTGTGTTACCTTCTGAGGATTTAGCATGTTGTAAAATGTAAACTATAGTATAAGGGAGACCCTATATATTCCCCCCTCCTTATCATGACTACCTACTAGGCAGGATAAGGAAGAGAAAGAGGATACCTACTTCACAAGGTAAGGAGATATCCAACTTAACAACAATATATACTATATCCTTAGCAAATACTATTGACCCTTACCACTAAGAGCATAGATAATCATGAAATGGATATGTAACATATGGAAAAAGGATCCTCAAATAGGAAAAGATCTTATCAACAAGACCACCACCATAGAGGAGTGCTTAGGATAAAATGTCATCTTCCCAAGAAAATACAAGAGAGTCCAAATATTCGATCATCAAACCCCCTGCGATCAAGAGGAAGAGGAATCTCAGAATGAATGAATCAAACTCTAACCCAAAGCAAGATAAAGAGTTTATAAATAACATAATTTGAAAAATAAAGAAGAGGTGATGACCTAGGACAATCACCTCTCATATAAGATGGTATCCATAGCCAAAACATAAGTCTTTATAAGGAAATAATGTTGCAGAATAAACAAATGCCACTAAGCTAAGGAAAGTAGATCCTTAGACAGAGAGAAAGAAGGAAAACCTTGCCCCCCAGGAATGAAAGCAAGGGATATACCAATCATATCAATAGATGCTATAGCAAAGAGATATATTTATAAAACAAATATCATAGAAAAGATATCATGAATGATTATGAACGAAGGAAGTATGTACCATAATAGAAAATTATAGGGATATAATATAGAAAGAATAACTGATTAAGATAAAAAAAAACATGCTAAGAGCATAATGGATCCTAGAAGATTGGAAGGAAAATACCTCTTGCCCCCCAGTTAAGAGACAAGAGGAGAAAATGATTTAATTTATAGAAGAATGAGGGGAAAGTCCTATATCAAAATTATGAAGAAATTGTAATACTGCACGGGAATGCGATATAATTCCTAAAGCAACTCTTTCTCTAACATATAGCTTGAAATGAACACAATTAGCAAGTAAATGTGTATTATTTTAGTGGAAAGGAATTTTATATTTAGAGAGAGCATTTTTCCGCACAGGTTTAAAGATTTCTTTCTTAGAATTCATTAACTGGACATACACTTTCTTAGCCACATCTTGAGGAGTATCAGGGTGATCTAAGGAAGGTTTTGGAAGAATAACATGAAGAGGAGGGTGATAGTTAAGATCAACCACCTTGATCTGAGAAGGCGGGAAGCCTATACCATGCATATCTTGTTTAGGAGATAAATGAATCAATATTTTAATGCCATGTTCATTAACACCGATCCCTAAACCCTTATAGCCTTGTTTATCCACCATATTGTATCTGATAGTATACATATCTTGCAAAGCTTTTAAATGAGGTGATTTTTTATGGTGGCCATGAGAAAATGTTGTGTATGGTGGAATGATAGGTTTAGAAGAATTTTTTTGTTCTTCCCTTTAATATCATCAGGGATCAGATAAGAAGGGGAAGGTAAAAGAAAGAATTCTTGCACATCTACATCATGAACCCTAGCTTGAGCCCCATCATAAGTGTAGGAAGAACTAGGGATAGAAGATGGAGAAATAGGAGTAGGAATATTAGGAATTGGATTAGGAAGGATAGGATGAGGATGAGGAGGATTAGGAACTAGATTAGGAATGATAGGATTAGGATTAGGAAGATTTTTAAATGGGGTATCATCTACCCAATTCTTCACATAATCCAAAAGAGAAATAAGTACACTACACAAATCTTTAATGAAAGTTTTGAAAGTGGGAAGACTAGTATTAGTTAATATCATAATAGCATGAGCAAGTGAAACATGAAGAGTAACAAACATGATGAAATGGATGATACTTTCATAAACATCGTAAGTACTATAAAGAGATGCTAAAAGAAGAATAATGAGGAAAATGACCATACACCAAAGCATCTTAAAGATTCTCATAGTGAATGAAATGCAAGAAATTTTTTTATATTTTTATGAGTATGTAGGATTTTTTGTATTTTAAAATGCAAGAGCATAAAATAAAACTAATTTAGTATGTATACAAAAGCTAGTCTTTAAGGAAAAGAGGCAAAGCATCTAACACTAAAAAGAAAGAGTTGTCTATCGCGAGTTCACCAAAATGTACAGGTATAAAATTGATGGTAAATGATGTGAAGAGGGTAAATATGGGGGCTGATGGATTGTTATGTGTAAGAAAGATAAGATGTTCCTTTTAACCTCAAATACACAAAGGAAGAATACAAATTGATTAACCCCAAAGGAAGGATCAATGCATAAATGAATCAATTGATTGGAAATGAGAATAAAGAGGAAGACCTTAGATTTCATTTTATAGAAGAGAATGTGTGATAGATTTAGGAAGATTAAAAAAATTTAATTGAAATGAATTGAAGAAAAGTACTAACCTCAAAATGCTATAGATCTGAAGAATGCTATTTTCGAGTTCCTGCACTAAGTTTCTGGAAAATATGCAACCGGATCTGGAACAAAAACGCAGAGATAAAAAAAACTCATAAATCTTTTTCCGATCAGGCTCAGTTCTAATTTTGACCCAAAAGTGAATGTCACCTTTGACCCATAATTTATGATTCCGACCTAGAATTTTTTATTCTGACCCAGAAATGAATGTCACCTTTGACCCAAAATTTTTTATTCTGACCCAGAAAAGAATGTTGATTTTGACCCAAAATCTCTGATAGAAAATTTGTTTCCAAATCCTGATAGTTTTCCAAAAATGGTATCCAAATCTGCCCTCCAATTCACTGTTCCAAACCTACGCCTACAAGAAAAATGGTTTGTTTGTTGGGGGGGAGGGGTTTTCATTAGTCAAATCTCAATTTATGAATTAACCTTGAAATCAATAATTGAAATAGAAAATGCTAGCAAGTAGTAGAAGTAGATTTAATAATGAAGCTATGATAATAGATATGCAATTATATTTGGAATGTAAACAAGTATGTAAATATGAAATCTTGGACTCAATATTAGAAACCATAAACCTCCATGATTGTATGCTTGGAATCCACCTTGAAGGAAGAATGAATGAGTCTTGAGGATGCATAAAGGATCTTGAAGGAAGATCACACCACCATGATGGATAGATCTAGGGCTTGAATGATGAGTCTTGAATGCTTGAACCAAATCCCTTCAAAGGTTTGAATTCTTGAATCCTTGATCTTCAATGGATAACTTGAATATTTATTGAGAGGAAGACTTGAAAACCTTGGTTGAACTTTGAAAGCTTGAGAATATATAGATAACTTTCATGCTTAGATTTCACTTATATTCCACTTAGTTGATGGTTAGTGCTTATAGAAAATGAGAGGAGAAGGCTTCCTTATATATGAATCTAGGGCACAATCTTATAGAGAGGCCTACATAGGATAATTAAATTCCAATTAGACCTATACCCCTAAAAGAGGACCTATATTAAATATAATTTAAGAGTCGTCACTTTAGAACCCAAAACAACCAACTCGAAAGCAGGAAATGAACTTTTAATGACCCCCGACAACCGACAAACTTTCAAATTGGAAAGGGGGACATGGGTAAAAATCAAGGTCAACCTTGACCCAGGGAGTCATAACCCCTGGAAAATGTGCCAGATGGGATAGATAGTGTCCAGAGAGGCCCAATCAGGTTCCTAAATAGACACAAAAGTAGGAGAGGATGCATAAATGAGGGGACAATATGATGATGGTCAAAAACACCCTCTAAGGAGGGCTAAACATTCTTAACATGGAATTGATTCCATTTTAAGATGATATATATATATATATATATATATATATATATAAAGTTTATTTGTTCAGAAGGTTATTTCAATACATTGATGCTTATACAAATATGTAAATATATATGTTCATATACATGTATATGTAAATACAAATGTTATATTATATACATATTTAAATGCTTTGTTGTTTTAAATCAGAAATGTACATATTTTTTAAAATAACAAATTAGAGCAACCATAAGAATACTTATGTATATATTCATTTTTTTTTAATGTAAATGAACCACTTGCTGCTTACCAAAGATATTTTAATAATCCCACAAGTGCGTGATATAGAAGAGATCTAGAGATGATAAAATAGCATACTCTTTTCCATTCAAATAATAACCAACAACAAGAACTAGCTAGTCTATACATAGACAAAAAACTATGTAATAAAAGTAGAGGAATCCTCTTTTTTATATTCTCTTTCAAAAATGCAAAACTAAAGGGTTACAATATTCAAGCTACCTCTCTTACAACCTTAAAATAACAAGTAACTATATAAAAATAACCCACTTTAAAAAGAAATCTTAAGTCACTCACAAGACCTTTTTATATAGCTATATTTGCAATGAGTATGATATCTAAATAATACAATGGAAACACCCCATTTTTCTTTCATCTTTTCATCTTTTCCCAACAATGCAACCTGAAATAAAAATTTATTCTATGACCATGGAGGCTCACTTCCCAACCATAGGCCTATTAGAAGACCTCCCTTGAGCTAGGAGAACCAAGAACAAACCAGGTAACATTCACAGACAAAAACCATGATGATAATTTACAACAAATCACATCAAAGAAATCTCAACCCAAATAGTCACTAAATGAATTTTCAAGGGGTGAAGGTGGACCAAGTACCATAAGGATAAGTCCCACACAACTCCTACATTCTGAACAACTATAAAACCCTTATGACCCCAATTTTGCAACTCAAAAAACCTTATGACCCCCATAAACATACAAGAAAAATCAGAAACATGGACCCCATAATCCATGTCTTTTTCCTTCTCTTACAAGAAGAGAGACTCTACACTCATGACTGTCCAACTTGTTAGCTCTTTTTCTTGCACCACTTACCTAAATATGACGGTATACCTTGTACACCTGATTGCAACCTCTTTTAGGCAAGAAAAAAGCTAATTGCTGAGGTATTTGATAACACTGGTGATATCCATTATCAGCTCCTTCATTTTCGAGCTCCACATACTCAGTCAGGTATTGCCTTTTAAAGATTACTGATATTTTCAGCCTATATGTTTGGTGGATTTGTTCATTCACAGGTTATGTGCCAAAAACCTCACTGTAATAACTTGTATAATACTTGAGAGATTGCAATAACTAATTTAAAATAGAGTACTATAAGCCAGGCTATGTTTTTAACAACATACACCAGTGAGACAAGGATTTTCATCCTTCTTCCTTTTATTTTAGGAGGGATAACCTAATGATTCACTCTTCAAGGAATCACTAAAATGGACACTGTCCTACTGACATAAGTCTTTAATGAGTTCAGTTTATCTGTTCTTAGTAGCAAGAGTATTTTGATTAATTTGGTTCTGATACCTTGAAATAACTTGGACAATGATAGATTATCAGACCAAGTTTTGGACCAGTGCCTATCCTTTGGGTTATAGAGTCAAATAAACTAAGATCTCATAGAAACAAAATACACTAAGCTGCCTTACAACCCACATGCAATTCAGATAAGTTGCCTTACAAATTACCCTGTTACCTCTAAACGATTGTATCAAATCTTTAAAAAAGCACTATGCTCCCTGAAACTACTCACAAAACTTAGTTCTTTCCTTAAAAGAAACTTGCAAGTAATTAGATAGTTACCTAATAACCAAAATGCTTCAGAATGCCTTGCAAACTTAAACATAAAAGAGCATAC
>MU223073.1:1666670-1692773 GCA_018584345.1 Thuja plicata | reverse complement strand
AAAAACCCCCAAAAGCCAACCCATTTCTCTTTATTTGCTTCTCAAGTTTTAGCAACTCTTGGATTCTCAGTCTTCTTGTATGAATATCATCTTCATCCAAGATATTCCTTGTTGCATCTTCTTCTATACACTAACAGTGGACATTTGTATTAGGGATTGTAGGAGTATACAATCTCCTTACCCCCGCCATAAAACCTTCTGGATCAATGTACCTATAAGGGGCTGCCCCCATCTTGTATTTTTCCAACCATTGTCCTACTGCATCAATGGCACCCTTGCCAATCATAAAGTTGAAAATCTTGAATTGCCTAGGGGTTAGAGTCCCCTTCTTGTGTGGTGCAAAGTGCTCATTATCTGTTAACAACAACTGCCATATGAATTCCATTGCAGCCACTCTTGCAGGCACATAATATGGTAAGAGATGAGGTGGGTGAATACACCCATATACCCTGATGACTGTGTAATTTTATTCCATAAAGAAGTCACCCCAATTATGCTTTTCAGGCCAGCTATCTGTATAATCACAGGGCCTAAGCAGTTGTATAACCTTTAATGGGATTCTTGTTCTACTTGTTCCCAAACTCTGTACTATTGGATACACAATCCAATTTTGAAAGGCACAATAGTCACACTCCCTAGAAGTGTAGTTCCAAACCCTCACCCAAAATTGGATAGGATTTGGTGCTGACTGATAGAATCTCTGAGGAGTTAAATTATTAACATCCATAATGACAAAATTGAAATAGAAAAGGAGATGCATAAGAACTGAGTAATGCAAAAATTTGGGCTCCTCCTTTGGGTTCTTCATTCTCTTCTGAGTTGCAATGAAACCCTCGTGCATTTCATCTATGATGTGCTGAATATAGTCATAACTGGTGTTAGAGTGGACCTCTTGTAGGTCCAATACCATCATCAGAATCCCTGCATCAATCTTTTCTGCATCACCATCTATTCCCAACACTCTACACAGGGCATATGCAGCATACTTGATATAAAACTGTAGATCCTTGTAATAATATGGGCAGTCCCCAGACATAGGATCTAAATACTTTCTCACTTCTTTTAACATATATTTTAACAACTGGGTTCTAGCAATCCCAGGCTTCAAATTATACCTCTATTTTTGCTTTGTCATGTCAATTTTGGTAGACATGGTGCTGTGTAAGCCGAAGGCTTGCATGAATGAATTTCTATTCAAAATTAATAGGGCAGTGCCATCATCCCTCCTGATGGTCTTAGATAAAACATCACAGTGATTGGCTAGGTCTAAGAACAAGTCTACCTCTAGGAAGACATCATGAACAAGTAACCTGGCTAAACCACAGGTCCAAGGGTTTGATACTGGGATGGGCTTATCAGAATTCTTATAAAAGTAGTTGAAAAGAGAAAAACCTATTGTTCCAGGAGTGGCAGCATCTCGAATATCTTTATATTCATCAATGAGGACATTCGCATTAACCTTCTTGTTCTGTGTTGAACCAGGCAGGAGACAGAGGAATTCATCAGAAAAACTCGCCTTTCCCTTTTTCTCTTCCTCACTTCCTCCAGTTGTTGAAGCAACAATAACAGTTCCACTCATACTTGTAGTACTTTGAATATCCTACTCCTTACTGATACTAAAACAAATTAATCTCTGAGATTGGCTGACCGTCCTGTGCACAATTTTCTGAAACTCGGAACCTATTGATCAACTCTGAAAATACTGCAAAGTGAGCAAAATATCTCTTCTCTCTGAAAAATTAACAACTTGGGATCTGAAATCTGAAAGCATGGTGAATGAAAATGAATGCACCATCAACTCCTTATAGCCATCATTCAAAGTACGCAGCTCATAATTTGGAAACACCAGTTCTGTCTTTAATTTGACATACTGTGAACTTGAATGAAAACTTAGCTGTAGTTCCATGAGCTTGACAGGAAATCAAATTTTTAAAAGTGAATCCTCAGAAAAACCTTACAGAATTCAAAAAGAGCTGACATGTCACACCATGATTTGCTAACTGTCTTACATCTCAGCTACTCTTTCTGCACAGCAATCAAAATACAAGCCTGTGATTGGTTACCGAATGATTCATACTATCACATCAAAAACTGTCGCCGTTTTTAGATTTTGAGATCAGGCGACTGTGCGACTGCATATAATCTCTTTGTTGCGGATCTCTATCACTAACCCATAGTTTATCTCGAGACATTGCGACAATACACTTTCTTTCCTTTGGCTAACCCAAGTCAGCATCTGGCGATCACGCGGTCTTGCAGAAATCATAGGCACACATAGTTAACACTAACTCATTATCTTTTCTGAGACCTTATGACTAACCATTGCCTTTAACCCTTTATGGTTATCTCCTAGTCGCCGAGCGTTTTCATTTAATTTCAAGATTATGCGACAATCCAAGTCACCCGATCGCAAAATACAAAATCTGAGTATTAAATTTTATCATGACAGGTTATATGTGCCCCTTTTCTCATCTGACGACTGCGTGACAAACCTTAATCACTAATTCAGGAAGAATTTTCCCCTCGGGCACTTTTATTCTGAGACATCGCGACCACCGTTAGATCTCTTGATCTCTTTATCCGACGGCCGTCGCTTAATCGCCAAATGTTCTTGTATACCCTTAAATCTTTCTCAGACATCATGACAAAAGGAAAAGCACTTAGTCTCATTGTCGCTGATTCGATTTTCTCCTTCTGGCGACCATGCGATAAACCTTTAATATCCACTCGCCTTATGACACATGTCACAAAGTCACTTGTTGACTTACTGCACAATGGAAAACTGAGTCATCATTCTGTTCTTGGCGACAACCCGACTATGCCTTGCGCTAAACCTCAGACGGTCAGTCACGAAGTCTTGGTCAAAATCTCTTAATCATCGTTCCTTCTTGAGACTACGCGACTAAAGGCTTTGCCTAACTTTTAAACTTGGATCCTCTTAGCGATAACGCGACATGAGGTAATCGCGAAGTCTGAAGACATTTCAATAACTGTTGAGAATTTTTCATGATTACCCGACTAATCAGTGGGTCCCCTCTGCATAATGCTTTATTACAAAGTTATCTTGTGACCACACGACATGAAGAAATCATAGAGTCTCGTAATGCCAAAGGAATATACTGAATTAAATGAGACCATGTGACAAAAGCAAATCGCTAAGTCGGGAAGGATTAGGGAATATTCGTTTGGATTAATGCGACAAAGTGATTTGATTAGAACACATGACTTAAGTGGACTGAAAAAGCAATAGCGAAACAGGAGCGACATGACTTAGGGTTTGTTTTTCAACTTTTAACACTTGGAAGGCTTAGGGTTTTCAGGGTTTTTTGCAAATTGAGTTAGGTTCAGATTTCAAAACCTGAAAACTTGACACAGGTAAATCAAAAAAGAACGAGAGATAGCTGATTAAAAACACCAGATCTCAGAGAAAAGAACAGGGAACTAGGAAAACTGCCAAAACAAGGAATACAACCAACACAACTTACCCTTCACCCCAAGGCTACTCTTCCCTCCCAAGGGGGAGTTTGGCCCTGTACTCCCAAAACACACACAAATAAGACAAAGAAGAAAATACAAGAGAAAAAAGGATATTACAACAACAACATTCAATCTTTTCACATATCATGAAACTACAAACAAGAGTAAAGGTGGGGATGGAAATGAAACCACAAACCTCAATACAAGCTTATGACAATATAGTTTATTAAGATATCCCTTAAGTGCAACTCCTTCTTCTCCAAACTAACTCTAGTTGTCTCCAAACTTGGAGAGTGGGTGAACAACTAAAATGCTCTCCAAAATCCCCTCTAAAAGGATTCACACACTCTTTCCAACTCCTTGGAGAAAATGTGAGCTCCTATTGGGTGATCTTCCCCAAACCCTTCCACACTTTCTAAATATGGATCCTTAAAAGGTGGCTTTTGAAAGTGGACAAGTAACTAGCACTCAAATGAAGGGTTCTCTACCCAAGACCATTCTTCCAAAAGCTGATTTTCCTCCATCTTGGAAAACCAACTTTTGTAAGGGTTTCCAAGTTAACTATGAGTTGTACTAGGGTTAAAAATAGCCCTTACCCATAGGTATACGAAGAGGGATTTCTAAAAATGACCCAAACTCAACCCTAGGTGTCCATTTAACCCCTCAAAAACCCATCTTAAGCTCACCTACGAGTTCCAAGTGATTTGACCATACTCCAAGCTCTCTAACCAAGAGGTCATCATGAAATTGCAACTAGGTACTAGGTTTACTTGGTTTACTCAATCCTACTTAAGTAGACATGTCATGCCAACTCACACACACACAAGTGTCAAGTGATGCTACAAAATACACATCACATTTACACATGGAATATCCACATATTGTTTTTACACAATTACAATTTACAATTTAAATGAACACACAAGAATACACATTTATGAAATAAATACATTACATACGAAGTTTTGCCTCCTCACTTAGATGAAACCTTGGCTTCACTATCACACATAGGTTTGGACTTAGTTCTCTGAATAATTCCATGATCATTGATGCATAGGTTGGGGTGGCAAAGTGAAATAAGATAAAATGTGGATGGTTCAAGTACTAGTCTCCCAAGCCAAAAGACACTCTAAAGCTTTCAAGTGAACCAAAAACCTCCCAATTTCCAAGGAGTATGGATTTAATTTGTTTATGTTGTATTCAATTGGATTAAAAAGTGTGTATAGGTTTCAACCACACACAACACTCCTAACTCCAAAAAACTGTCCTATTAGGCCTAGGCTTCTTGTAGCCCAACAGTGACCTAATATGTTACTTTAATCAATAATTTTCCAAATAAATATGTAAACCACTTAGGATGTTCTTCTTCAACCATACAAATTAAAGGAATTCAATCACACATCAAACCTATGTAAAATATTGCAAGAAATCTAAACTTTATTTCTTTAAACTGTGACTGTCTGTACAAAATGACTATCAGACTGTACTACCTCTATTCTCTCCATTCTCTACCATTTCCAAAGTTTATATATACTTCTAATAACCTCCCAAACTGAATCAAATCAGTTGGATATTCTAACAAAGAAAACTAAACACATTTTTAGAGTTTCCCTCCTAATCCCAAGTGGTCGTTTGAATTTAAATATTCAAATTTGGAAACTCATTCAAATAAACTCCAATCAACTCCTAACTTTGTTTTTTTTTTTCATTTTAAGACCCAAATAGTAACTCCAAACTCCTAAATTCATTTATATAACTAATCCCAACCCTCTAGGCCTATTGTGTCTAATATTGACAATTACATCTTTTACAACTTTTGCATTTTATGCAACATTTCATGCTTTTCATCTTTTTAACTACTCCTATTACATCAAATGCCATCAATGCCATGTTACATCAAATAAATGACCTTATAGGCCTCATTCTTCTTTTAGGTCATCCAATTGACCCTTCATTGTCTTTAGGAGGCGCCCTTGCACCATACTCCCGTGGTTGAAAAGAATCCAAGTCCCTTTGGATCCCACTGTCCTCTTCCTTGTTTTCCAATTATTTGGGACTCCTTTCTTGTGCTCTGCAAAAAAACTTTATCTACTCCATGGTGGATTCTTGCACCTATCCTTCATCCACTTTAACACATGCCAAGTGCTCAATCTTTCATCGTGCATTACCATATCTTCATGGTTCACTTCCACATAGTCATCCATATAGAACCCCTGCAATCATGCAATAAAAGGGTTAGTAAAAAGAAAATTCACTTCTTCGTACATGAAAACATTACTTTGGTTTACTTCACTTTCTTGTTCATCCACTTCATTCTCATCTTGTGAGATCTCCATGCTTGGAGAAAATTTTGTCTCCATGGTCTCCTCATGACCATTCCTTGTTTCCTCCTCAATCTTAGTGTTTACCTCTGAGAGTACTATTGTATCCTCTTCATCCATGTACCCTATACTTGGACATCCTTCCACTACCCCAACTTTACCTTTCCATTCAACATCTATGGCTTCAAACTCTTTCCACAAATCTATCTCTTTTTCAAGTCCTTGTAGACTTATCTCTATGCTATCTTCAACCTCTTTTATGGTTTCTTCACAAACATCATCTTCTTCTTATTATTGAACCTCTTCAATAGGTTCTTCTTTCAACATATTCCTCTCTACAATTAGCCTCTTGATGGTCCAAGAAACTCTCTTTGTCACCCTCACATGCCAACTTGTGGATTCCTTCTTCAATTCTGAATTCAAGAGCCTCAACTGTTCACCCCTCATGGTCCCTTTCATCCTTGATACCTTACCTTTTCCATGTCATTCCCTTTGGCACTCATACTCTTTATCTTCTTCCATTAAGGCTTCTTCCTCAGCCCCTTCTTCCATCTCCATAAGGATTATTTGATCCCTTACACCCAGACTGTCCCAAGATTAATTCCCTTATCATCTTCATGAATCTTACCTATTCTTTCTTCAACATCAATCACTTCTATCATCACATTCATCTCTTCATGAACCCTTGTGCTCTAAGGCTCATTCACCATCATTTGCTTCCCTCTCTTTCTCTTCATATTAGACTTCTCCTCTCATCCTTCCAATGGACAACTCACCATGCTCTCTTCAACTAGGATCTCATCATGACCTTCTTTTTCATCTAATATATCATAAGTTTCATGCTCCCAAGCACTCTTATTTTCATCCTGTGAGACTTCATGTTCCTTTTTTCTAAGGAGCCCAATCTTCTCAAATACACCAGAAATCCAAGTCACTTTCCATTCTACTCCATCTTCCTCTAATGGTTTCAAAACCATCTCTCTTACATCCTCCATGAAGGTATATGTGTTCTTTTCCCCATCATGTAGGGTGTGATTCTCCATCTGTCATGCTCTTCCAAGGATCATATGAAAATCCTTCAAAGGTACAATGTCACACAGTATGACATCCCTATATGAGCCAGTGGTGAAGGAAACATAGGCTTATTCCTTCACATCAACCAAATATCCAACCTTCAATCCTTGAGCTCTGGATGGTGTATCATTTTCTATCCTCTATAAATCCAAATTTTTTAACCATTTCAAGTGAAACTGGATTAGCAAAAGAACCACTAGAAATAACAACTTTGCAAACCTTGTCATTGCACTTGCATTGTGTACTGAACGGTGAGTACCCATGATTTTTTTCATACCCCAATATTAATCCATGATGGATTGAACTTCTTTAGCTTCAAATCTTCATTCTTTGACCTACAAGGACCTATTTCCTTTCTCTGATACCAATTGATGCAGAGGTTGGGGTGGCAAAGTGAAACAAGATGAAATGTGGAAGGTTCAAGTACTAGTATCCCAAGCCAAAAGCCTCTCTAAGCTTTCAAGTGAACCAACAACATACCAATTCCCAAGGATGATGGATTTTTTTTTAATGTTGTATTCAAATGGATTAACAAGTTTTTATAGGTTGCAACCACACCCAACACTCCTAACCCCAAAACAATTGTCCTATTAGGCCTAGGCATATTGTAGCCCAACAGTGACCTAATATATTACTTTACTCAAAAATTCTCCAAAGAAATCTATAAATCACTTAGGATTTTCTTCTTCAACCATACAAATGAAATTAATTCAACCACACATCAAACCAATGTAAAAATTGCAAGAAATTTGAACTTTATTGCGTTAAATCATGACAGTCTGTACAAAATGACTCTCAGACAGTACTACCTCTATCTCTCCATACTCTTTCTATCTCTCCATACTCTTCCCTTTAAAAAGTTTATATATATTTCTAATAACCTCCCAAACTGAATCAAATCAGCTGGATATGCTAACAAAGTAAACTAAACACATTTTTAGAGTTTCCCTCCTAATGCCAAGTGATTGTTTGAATTTAAATATTCATATTTGGAAACTCATTCAGATAAACTCCAATTACTCCAATTAACTCCTAACTTTAGATTTTGTCATTTTAAGACCCAAGGGCCAAATAGTATCTCCAAACCCCTAAATTAATTTATAAACCCAATCCCAAACCTCTAGACCTATTGTGTCCAATATTGATAATTACATCTTTTACAAGTTTTGCATTTTATGCAACATTTCATGCTTTTCATCTTTGTAACTACTGCTATTACATAAAATGGATTCAATGCCATTTTACATCAAATCAATGACCTTATAGGTCACATTCTTATTTTAGTTCATCTAATTGACCGTTCATTGTCTTTAGGAGGTGCCCCTTCACCTGTCATAATCCTACACATCTCAATTCAAATATCAGTAGTCCAAAATAATCACACACACACACACACACACACACAGAGAGAGAGAGAGAGAGAGAGAGAGAGAGAGAGAGAGAGAGAGAATAATATCNAAAATAAACACACACACACACACACACACACACAGAGAGAGAGAGAGAGAGAGAGAGAGAGAGAGAGAGAGAGAGAGAATAATATCAATAAAGCTTATATCATAAAATTAACATCTTTTCATAATCCAATCATAACTAATTATCATGGAAACCAATTAACATATCAAGAAAAATTTCTCTTCAAACATATGTACAAATAGGTTTATGAAGGTAATTCACTTGATCACATAACTTTTAGTTACTTCTAATACCCTTCAAATCATAACTCAATATGAGTAAGGTCAATTAACATGAAATCAATGATTAACTGCATGATCATAATAATCATCTAAATCAACTAATCAAAATGCATGTATTAATGTACTATAACATCATCATGAAAATCACTTAAATCTCTTAACCATATCACATGTAATAATGTATCATAACATCATCAACAATCAAATACATCATGTCAAATGACATCAAACCACCTATCTAATAGAGTCTAAACCATTATGTATCAAAATAGCATATCAAATATGAGGTCCATCATGAAAAATGTGTAATTCTATGACAGGCTCAGGGTAGGGCCTCACACCCCCCTCTAGGCGTGAACGTCCTCCTAGAATCCATCAAAAAGATGGGGGTACTAAGATCTCATCTGTGTTGTGTCCTCCCATGATGTTATAACCTCACCATAGCAATCCCACTGGACCCTACCTTCGTCCATCTATCAACCTCAAAGAGCCAGTGTCTAGCGAGCAAAAATGTGAATGGGCTCCAAAGTCAACTTCTCGCCCAACTCCACCTTTAAGGCATCCTAATCTATCATATGAGACTCATCATAAATATATTTTCTCAGTACATAAACATGAAACACATCGTGGATGCGTGATAGGATAGGTGGAAAGGCTAGACGATAATCAATTGCTCCTATCCTCTCAAGTATCTCAAATGGTCCAACAAAGCGAGGTGCAATCTTATAGCCCTTTCCATATCATATTGGAATATTATGCGGTTGCACTCACAAGAAAACTTTGTCACCAACCATATAGATACAATCTATTCTCTTTGCATCTACATACTTATTTTGTCTATCTTGAGCCTCTCTAAGATGTTGTCTAATCAAATCCACCTATTTCTCCATATCCCAAACTAACTCTAGCCCAATAGCTACTCTATCCTCAAGATGATCCCAACTCAATGGTGTCATGCATGGTAAACCATACAAGGCCTGAAAAGGTGGCATACCTAAAGAAGTGTGATGCCCATTATTATAGGAAAACTCTACCAAGTGTAGGTACTCCTCCCATCTTGTCTGATGGTACATAACATACATAAAAAAGCATGTCCTCTAACACCTGGTTGACCCTATTTTTCTACCCATCCATTTTCAGATGATAGGTTGTGCTAAAATTGAGTCTGGTGCCAAAATTTGTCTGTAACCCTCTCCAAAAGGAAGATATAAAGAGAGACTCCCTATCAGAAATGATCTTGCAAGGAATGTCATGTAGTCTAAAAATATCCTGCAAGAACACATGTGCCATTGCTGGTGCTATTAATGTAGTTTAAATAGGTGAAAATTGAGCCACTTTGGTCAACTTGTCAATCGTTACAAAGATGGCATTATGGAAACAAGAAGACATAGGTAGACCAATTATGAAATCCATAGAAATAGTGTCCCATTTCCACTCCAGTATCTCATTGAGCTTAAGAAATCCACCTAGATGGTGGTGTTCCACCTTAAATCTCTAGCACTTAAGGCATTAGACTACTAACTCTACAATGTGTTTCCTCATGCCCGAATCGTGATACAACTATCTCAAAACTGCATGCATCTTCTTGACCCCAGGATGTGCTACATAAGGTTCTCTATGTGCTTCTAGCATAATGAAATCTTGCAATCCCCTGGTAAAAGGTACATAGATGCATCCTCTATTATGTAATAGTTCATCAAACTCCAAATAATAATCAACATATTTCCCTTATAGGGATCTCTAAGATCATACTACCTGACAAACCTCTACATGCCACTCATCCTCATGCAAGTGATGTAGTATCAATCCCTCAAATTTATGTCTTCAGACATAGAGTATATCTCACGACGTCTCCTACTCAAGGCATTTGTGATTACATTATCATTCCTCTTGATGCATTAAACATCAAAATGGTACTCACAAAGGAACTCCATCAATCTCTTATGTCAAGCATTAAGGTTCGGCTGAGTAAATATATATTGTAAACTCTGATGATCTCAATGTAACTCAAACTGATGTCCTAAAAGGAAGTGTCTCCATATCACTAGTGTGTGCACCACTACTGCAAGCTCAAGGTCATGGGTAGGGTAGTTAAGCTCATGAGCCTTAAGTTTCCTAGAATCATATGCAATGGTTTGACCACCCTGCATAAGTACTACTCCCAAACCATCCAAGGAAGCATATGTGCATATCAAAAAGTGTGATGAAGGTTCTAACAAAACTAGGATAGGTGCATTGGTAAGTGCGTTCTTGAGTTCCTGAAAGGCCCTCTCTCACTTCTCTATCCACTCAAATTTCTTTCCCTTTCTTTGAAGGGACGTAATAGGATGTGCCACTCCAGAGAATCCCTCAACAAAGTATCTATAATAACCTACTAATCCCATGAAACTCCTGACCTCGGTCATAGTGGTTGGTGCTGGCCAATCCATGATAGCTCTAATATTTGATGGGTCAATTGAGATCCCATCATCTTAAATAACATGTCCTAGGTAATCAACCTATGATCTAAAGAATGCACACTTTGAAAAACTATCATACAATTGATTATCTCTCAAGCACTGTAATACCTGTCTCAAGTGCTCTTCATGCTCCTTCTCATCTCAAGAATATATCAATATATCATCAAGGAACACAACCAAAAATTGGTCAAGGAATATATGAAATACACTATTCATGAGACTCATGAATACAACTAGAGCATAAGTAAGACCAAAAGGAATAACTGTGAACTCATAGTGACCATATATAGTATGGAAAGTGGTTTTGTGAATATCGCTCTACATAATCCTCAACTGATGGTACCCTAATTTTAGATCTATCTTTGAGAATACCTTAGCACCCTTAAGTTGATCAAATAAATCATCGATCTTAGGAAGTGGATATCGGTTCTTAGTAGTTACTTTGTTAAACTGTCAGTAATCCATGCACAACCATAGAGATCCATGCTTCTTCTTAACAAAGATAATGGGTGTGCCCCAAGGGGAGATGCTAGGATGAATGTTCCCTTTGTCTAAAATCTCCTCTAGCTGAATCTTAAGCTTATTAATCTCATTAGTGTTCATCATGTATGTTTCTCTAGAAACTAGCTAAGCTCCTGGCATAAGATCTATCTTGAAATCAACCATCCTACATGGTGGCATACTAGGCAGCTCAAAAGGAAACACATGTGCAAATTCCTAAAGGATTGGATGATCACCAAGTGAAGGTTCCTTATCCTCCTCTTGTTCCCTATCATTGATAGTGATGAAAAATAACTGGCACCCCTTTTGCATGCTCCACTTAAGCTGCATAAAGGAGATCATACAAAGAGATACATGCTTCTGAATCCCTGAAATCATTGTAGAAGCTCCATGATAATCTATGCACCAAATATTTTTCTGACGACAATCCATCTTGGCTATGTGGGAATAAAGCTAATCCATGCCAAGAAAAATGTTGTAAGATCCTAGAGGTGTAATGCAAAGATCTTCTATAGTGGTCATGTCATGAATATGAATCTAACAATGCTTAACCATTGATTTAATTGACACTCTATCTCTTGAAGTTAACTCAACCTCCCAACTGACATCTTGCCTAATTGTCACTAGCATGCAATTCTCCACAAACAATGCAGAAATAAAAGAATAATTAGCTCCTAAATCAAATAGGATGGTAACACTACTACTTCTCATCATACTTGTGGCCTCTATCACTGTGGCATGATGCTCTGCCTGGCGGTTATCAACCGCTATAAATACCTTGTGGGACTTATCCCTGCCCCAACTGTAGGTTTGAATGCTTCCATTAGTTGACTAGCTGCCATCTGACAGTATGGAAAATCTCTAGCAACATGACCCATGGAACCAAAAGTATAACATGGCCCATGCACCTAAGTCTGAAATCCCTTTGGCCTAGAATATGGTTGTCCTCCCGTCTTACTAGACCCACTGAAACCACCCCTGGCGAACTGCTAAGTCCTAATCAGAGGTGTAAATGGAACCCATGGTCGCTGATATCTCCTTAGACCTTGTGACTACCCCTGATTTGGCTTAGAGCCCTAATGTCCCTATCGTGGCCTCTATCTCTAATTCTCTTGATACTGTTGATGATGGTGAGGGGGTTTGTAGGACCTTGATAAATTTCCATGATTACCCTTCCAGTGGGTTTTCTGAAACTCAGATGTCTATGGTGTGGGGTTAGGGTTCTAAAACTGATCCCGTGTATCATGTGATTGACCTTGAATCTCCTCTACTATAAATTCATTCTCCACGACTTCCCAAAGGCTTCTTGGAGCTATCATGTGTAGGAGTCTTGATATTGCAGCATTTAGCCCCTTGATAAAATGGTTAACTCACAACTTCTCATCCTTAATGTAATCCACATAAGGTATAAGCTCAAGGAACTTTCTCTCATATTGTAACACTCAAAGTCCCCTCTGCTGAAGGTCATAGAACTCATCAATGTGGCACTGCCTAAAATGATCTGACAAGTACCTATTTCTGAACTTCTCCAAGAAGGTATCCCAAGAGAGAGTGTTAATAACCAAATTATTCTTATATTTCTCTTGTCTCCACCATGTAGAAGAAGACCCTCACAGAAGATGAACTATAAAATGTTCCTTTAGATTTCTCTCATATGGACGCAATCTAAAGCACCTCTTTAAACTCAAAAACTATGCCTTGGATTCCATGCCATCGGTAGATCCTGAAAAGAGTGGTGACTGTAAATGAAGTAGCTCTCTAATCTAATCCCCTGGATCATAGGGTGCTCTCTCTATAATCCCTTGCACTATAAATGGTGGTGGCTCTGGTATGTGTATGGACTCACTCTCATGTTCATCCTGACCCTCAAAATGCCTTGGAGGAGGGCTTCTAATCCTCTCTCTAGCTGTTGATCTATGCCACCCCGAACCCTGGTTTTTTGTCTATTAATCCACTGGTGGTAGTCTATCCTAAATTATTCTAATAAAGTTCTGAAGTGCATTCAGAATGTCCTAGTTTATTTTTAGTGGTTGTTCGGGAGGGGGTTCTTGATTCTCTCCTAGAAAATTTGTTTCCTGTTCAACATCCTCTCATGCCGAGTGAGAATGTCTAGGGCCTCTTCCACGTCTATGAGCTTTTCACGTAGTAGGAGACATCCTACAAGTTCAATTAAAAGGTTTATGAGAAACATAATGGTTTAAGGCACATCATGTTGGAGCAAAGCTCTAATACCAAAATGTCATGCCCAAATTTGTGAGCAAAAATACACCAACAATTTTTTTTTCTAAACAAGCTAAATTAACTAATGTTACATGTTGAAAAGGTTAAAGTGTATACTAAGTTCACTATAGAAGGTACGACTTAGTTGGGTATATCTAATCCCAAATAGTAACTGCAAAGGGTTGGTTGAAAGATCGAGGGGAATCATGACAAGCGAAGACCAACTTGTCAGCATCCCTCAATTGAGTCTAACTGTTAAGATTCAACTAAGGTGGCTACCCTTAGTTAGGTTTAAATGTCATTCTAAACTAATTACATTTGATTAAAGGGGTATATTAATTCCTATTAATGTTTATCTGATAAATTAATAAACCCTAAATTATGTCCTCCAATAATTTCACTTATACCCTTAATATACTTTCATTATTAAATATTAAACCTTATAACATTATTAATTGCATCATTAAAATTACCCCTTTATAAACTAAATGACACATTTAAAATAAAAATATTAAATATTATATTTTAATCATATGTTATTTAAACAAACAACTTTACCCCCTTAACTAGGTTTAATTGAGTTAGATTAATTATAATCTAATAAAGTGTTCAATAAATCCTTCTTTACGTTAGTTGGTTATTTAATTAATTATTTATCTCGCATTATTTCCCTTAACAATTTCAACCATATCAATAATTGATTAATTTGAATCATTATATTTTAGCATTATTTTAATCCTTATTACGACTTGATATTTTAAATTATTATATCGTAATCGTGATATTTTCATCACATACATTAATTTCTCCAATATAATTCTAATTTAGAAAATAGAGTATCATTTATTATATATCACTTAATGTTAAGTTAAGGTAATAAATTTATTTATATAATATTACTTATTATTAATATTTATTACATTACGTTAGAACCTTTTATAACATGATCAAATGTAGATTTCCCCCTAAAATTTTAAACAACATAATCTCATTCATAAAATAACAATAAAAATTTGTTTAATAATAAAGAAAATATGTATTACACTAAATATATTAATATTTTATTATCATTTACTAACTTGAGATCTTAACAAAAAAATATAAACTTCCCCCTCACAATTTAAACCTACAATAATAAATTAAAGGCCTAATTAAATCTCCCATGAAATTTCAACAACTAAATAATATCTTATTGTTTTTTAAGGTAAGCCCTATTTAGGGTTTTCAATTACCCAATATGAGAATAGAACCTAATTTTGTAGCTTCATTTCATTTCCCTCTTTTCTTTCCCATCTCTCATTTTCATTGCAAACTCTAACCCAAAATTAGGGTTAGGGCATTTTTGTCTTCATTCTTGTTTGGTTGTGTTTGCAGGTTTAATGGAGATCCATCTTTTTATTTGTTGCAGGGTTTGAATGATGGAAACGGTGGAGGTTCACATGTCTTTTTGCATGGTTTTTTTGTATTTTATTTTGTTACTATTATTATCTTTTTTTTGTTTGCCAATAAAAAAAATTTAAACGTTTCAATTTTTTTTTTTTAAATTACAATATGAAGGGGAGGCAACAGCCCCCCCCCCCCCCCTGGNGCAACAGCCCCCCCCCCCCCCGTGGCTTCCGCCATGGGTGGCAGGTGAGCATCCCACCACTATGACTTCCATCATGGGCAACGAATGAGCCACCCACCCCTGTGGCTTCCTCCATGAGTGACAGTCGTATTGCCTCCCTATGGCTTCGACAACGGGTGACAGTCATGTCACTTCCCTCTGGGTTCGGCCATGGGTGGTAGTCGTGCCACCTCCCTGTGGCTTAAGCCATGGGTGACGAACAAGTTGCTTCCCTATGACTTCGGACATGGGCGATGACCGAGCTTCTAAGCCTGCGGGCACAAGGGTTTCACTCTAAATTTTTTTAAATGTTTCTTTAAAAATGTTTATAGTCATTGCAATTTTTTTTAAAAAATGATATATATATATATATGAGTATACATCAAGGGTATATATGTATATATATCTAATATATATGTGTGTGCGTGTATAAAATTTATTTGTTCATAAGGTTATTTCAATACATTGATGCTTATACCAATATGTAAATATATATGTTCATATACATGTATATATATGTAAATGTAAATAAATATGTATATATTGTATACTTATTTAAATGCTTTGTTGTTTTAAATCAGATATGTACATATTTTTTTAAAAATAGATTAGAGCAACAATAAGAATATTTATGTATATATTCTTTTTCTAATGTAAATGAACCACTTGCTGCTTAGCAAAGATCTTTTAATAATCCCACAAGTCCATGATATAGAAGAGATCTAGAGATGAGAAAATAGCATATTTTTTCCCATTCAACTAATAACCAACAACAAGAACTAGCTATTCTATACATAGGCAAAAAACTATTGTAATAAAAGTAGAGGAATCCCCTTTTTTTATATTCTCTTTCAAAAATGCAAAACTAAAGGGTTACAATATTCAAGCTATCCTCTCTTAGCTAGAATGAGATTTTTAATATTTTCAGATTTACATTCTCCCTTGTTGTCCTTTGCATCTATTGAAACAACAACTCCTTTAAGAAGTAACTATCATCCAAAAATCTAAACCTCTCTTACAACCTTAAAAGAGCAAGTAACTATATAAGAATAACCCACTATACAAAGAAATATTAAGTCACTCACAAGCCCTTTCGCTATATATATTTACAATGAGTATGATATCTATAGAATACAATGGAAACACATCATTTTTCTTTCATCTTTTCATCTTTTTCCCAACAATGCAACCTGCAATAAAAATTTATTCTATGACCATGGAGGCTCACCTCCCAACCGTAGGCCTATTACAAGGTCACCCCCAAGCTAGGAGAACCAAGACCAAACTGGGTAACATTCACAACCAAAAACCATGATGATAATTTACAAAAAATCACAACAATGAAATCTCAACCCAAGAGTAAACACATAGTCACTAAATGACTTTTCAAGGGGTGAAGGTGGACAAAGTACCATAAGGAGAAGTTGATACAAAAGAAAACATATGTGCCTTCACAAAGCTCCCACACAACTCACAAATTCTTAACAACTATAAAACCCTTATGACCCTAATTTGTAACTCAAACACCCTTTTGACCCCCATAAACATACAAGAAAAACCATCAACATGGACCCCATAATCCATGTCTTTTTACCTCTCTTCCAAGAAGAGAGGCTCTACACTCATGTTTGTCCAACTTACCCTTCACCCAAAGTCTACTCTTCCCTCCCAAGGGTAAGTTTGGCCTTGCACTCCCAAAACACATACAAGAAAGACAAAGAAGAAAATGCGAGAGAAAACAAGGAGCTTACAACAACAAAATTCAATCTTACAACACATGAAAAGAATTCCAAAATCATGCAACATATGGCTTTGTTTTTCACATATCATGAAACTACTAACAAGAGTAAAGGTGAGGATGGAAATGAAACCACCAACCTCAATCAAAGCTTATGGAAAGAGATTTGATGAATATCTCCCTTAAGTCCAACTCATTCTTCTCCTAACTAACTCTAGCTGTCTCAAAAATTGGAGAGTGGGTGAACAACCAAAATGTTCTCCATAATCCCCTCTAAAAGGATTCACACACTCTTTTCAACTCCTTGGTAAAATGTGAGCTCCTATTGGATGGTCTTCCCCGAACCTTTAGACACTTTCTAAAAATGGATCCTTAAAAGTGGACAAGTAACTAGCACTCAAATGGAGGGTTGTCTACCAAAGACCATGCTTCCAAAAGCTTATTTTCATCCATCTTGGAAAACCAACTTTTGGAAGGATTTCCAAGTCAACTATGAGTTGTCCTAGGGTTAACAATATCCCTTACTCATAGGTATACCAAGTGGGCTTGCAAAAAATGACCCAAACTCAACCCTAGGTGTTCATTTAACCCCTCAAAAACTCATCTTAAGCTCACCTACAGGTTCCAATTGATTTGACCATGCTCCAAGCTCTCTAACCAATAGGTCATCATGAAAATGCAACTAGGTATTAGATTTACATGGTTTACACAATCCTACTCAAGTGGAAATGTCATGCCAACTCACACACACTTAAGTTTCAAGTGACACTACAAAATACACATGGCATGTCCACATAACGTTTTTACACAAGTACAATTTATAATTTAAACAAACACATAAGCATACACATTTATGAAATAAACACATTACATACAAGGTTTTTCCTCGTCACTTATGCGTAACCTTGGCTTCACTATCACACATAGATTTGGCCTTAGTTCTCTGAATAATTCCATGGTCATAATCGTGCACTTCTCAATTTGAATATCAGTAGTCTAAAATAATCACTCACACACACACACACACACAAAATAATAGAGAGAGAGAAAGAGAGAGAGAGAGAGAGAGAGAGAGAGAGAGAGAGAGAGAGAGAGAGAGAGAGATTATATCATAAAATTAACATATTTTTATAATCTAATCATAACTAAATTATCATGGAAACCAATTAACATATCAACAACAATCTCTCCTGAAACACATGTACAAATAGGTGTATGAAGGTAATTCACTTGATAACATAACTCAGTTACTTCTAATATAATCTAAATCATAATTCAATATGAGTAAGGTCAATTAACATGAAATCAATGATTAGCTGCATCATCATAATAATCATCTAAATCAACTAATCAAAATGCACGTATTAATGTACTATAACATCATTATAAAAATCACTTAAATCTACTAACCATATCACATGCAATAATGTATCATAACATTGTCAACATAAGTAATAGAATCAACATAGATTGAAATACATCATGTCAAATGATATCAAACCACCTATCTAATAGAGTCAAAACCATAATGTATCAAAATAACATATCAAATATGAAGTCCATCATGAAAAATGTGTAATGCTTTGACAAGCTTAGGGTAGGGCCTCATATTATTGAATTTTTATTCTTCATAATAACAAGTCTTACATTGTAACAACTATTCCACTATATTCATTGTTTTCACTGATTTTCTTATTCATGTTCGTTAATCAATGTTCTTGCTTGTAATTGTTCCTTGAAGTTAGTGAATATTTTATTATCTTATGTTCTATATTAGCATTGCCTTTATCATTGTAGCAGCATCTTTAAACCCTGTTCAAACTCTCATGGATTGTTTCTTCATGTTCTTTATAATATACCCTTCCTATCATAGCAGCCTCGATCACACCTCTATCTTCTATCATTACACAATTGTCATTTGGAACATTCTTAACACCCATTTCATCACATTTACATATTTTTTAGTCAATGTCTTTGATCTCATTGCTTTGATCTGCAATATTGCATATATTGTTATAACCTTTGTTTCTACATAATGTTCATCATTGCTACTTCAAAATTAATAGCATTATTTTCACATCTTGAAGCTCATTGTTATCATTGGTTTCCATAATAAAAGTCAATCACTGTTCTTTCTTCCTTATTGTAGGCACTTTATATTTGAATATCATTTTATTTGAAAAAATTAATTTCTTGGTCTGTTGGTCCATCCACTATGATGGTATTCATAAATTGTGTCCTCTTCTTCTTGACTAACCTTCTTACAAGGTCATGACTATGTCCACCCTCACAATCATTATCATCTTATTACTTTTTTTTTACTTTGACTATCATTGTTGAATTCATTTCAAATCAATATCTTTGATCCTCTTTTTTCTGATTTTGAAGATTTTAATCCTTACTGATATGACATTAATATATTTCCTTTTACATCTTGATCATGATCTTCTATAACAACAATCATTCACTAAAGTAAATTTAGTGTATCCTTAATGGAATAGTGGGTATCTCTATGCATTATTGTTGTTAGTCCATTGCTTTGTGTCCTCTCATTAATGAGGTGAAACCATTAGTTTTGTTGTTAAAAGATGATCTATTCAAATTGAGCTCACTATGCACCATCATTACTCACTATTTTTAAAAACATACATACAACATCATCCACTAGTACATTAGGGGAATAGTTTTTACGGTCATTCTTCAAAATTCTAACAGGACTTTTTTGGACTATCGACAAACATCACCATTGAAAACTTGTCGAAACGTCTGACGATGCTTGTTGACATCAAAATTCTGACACTAATAAGCGTCAGATCTTTGACAAGAGGTTTCATCTGAGGATACTTTTTTCCCACGACATCGTCATTGGTGGAACTTGACCCGTCGTTGGAATTCTGACGTCAGCTATGGGCTGCCATCTCAATGCAGATGTTGTGTGTCTGATGACATCCTCATTTGTGTGATTTTAAAGGTCATCAGAATTTTGACGACCATCTAGGGCTGCACATCTGATGAGGATGTTGTTGGACATACAACATCCTTGTTGGTGTAATTTGAAAGGTTATCAGAATTCTGATGACCATCAGGGGCTGCACATCCGACGAGGATGATGTCAGACATACAACATCCTCATCAGTGGAATAGACTTCATATGAATAGACTTCATGGCCTAAAAAAAAAGTAGATAATATTATAATATCAGAATTGGAAGAAAGAAGATGTAGATATTCTTAAATTTATTCTGGAATTATTTTCTATTACTCCCCTCTTCTCTACTAAATCACCAATGCATGGATTCAAGCAATCAAAATCAATGGACTGAGTTGAATATATATTCCCACTTTCACTTGACATACTCTTATTCCCATCTCTATATTCTTCATCTTTACTATGATAATGATACTCTATCATCATTCCTTCACTGAGAGTTGCCAAAAAACTTGCCACACCAGCAATATTTGAAAATTATGAAAAAATAAATGCGTTAAAACACTCCAAAAACTTTGTTCTTATACTTGCCACAAACTAATTCACATTTAGATTAGTTGCTAATTTTTACTCTACTTGATTTGAAATCTTGAATATGTTAACAAGTAATTTGAATATGTATCTGCTTATTTTCTTATGCAATGTAAACCTCTCTGCCTTCAGTAATAATCATTTGTTCATAACAAGGTTTCATAGACCAAAACTTGATTAACAAACATCTCATCAATGTTGTACTAATTTGATAGTATATGTCATTTGTGATATTCATGCATATATCTTTGGATACCAATCTGCCTAAAACCTCCAATCATGAGCACCATAAATTTTGTGATGAGATTTAACTATTCAGTATTCAGCATGACAATATTTCATTGAACCACAATGCAAGTTAATGGTAATGTTATTTTGTGCAAAATTTACCAACTTCTAATCATCATTTACCTTGAACTCACCCTCTAAATTATAATTATCAATCTTGTGAAAAAATTTCATTGAAAAAACTGTAATTATCTTTTGTTTCTTAGATCCACTATAATATGAGATAAAAACTAGGACAAATACTATCAGATGAAGCAGAGTTTCTAAACAAGACCGATTCATCTTTGATGGTGAAAATATCCATAAATGAATAGACCTCTTGCCACTCCACGGGGAAGAAAACATGAATGCTGGAAACAATCTATCCCTGAGTGTGGCTCCCCTTCTCTCTAGAGGGACCCTCCTATCTATTGGGGTTCTTCCCACAAACTTGGATTTTGACTGATCCTCACATGAAAATATAAAATTATACAAAATAATGGATACCAACCATTCAAAATATCCCACTCTATAGAAGATATGAAGGTCACCTCTAACACAATGCCCTGACATTGCACTGTAGGGAGAGTAGGCACCTCAAACCCCACCCCCTCTATAATACCTATAGTGCCAATCCCTATAGATAGTAGAGGCCAGATTATATTTATAACATGTCCCACTATAGAAAATAGGACAACCCACCTCTCTAGGATAACTAGTAGGGCACAATAATGGAAGATTGCATATGATGAATTTAGAAATACCGATTGTCGGAGATTTCAAAATTCATTGTGCTACTTGTGGCCATGAAATTCATAAAAGGAATTGGTTCAACAAAATCTCTTGTCCATTCATCTCTTGCTTGCACTCTGATTTTTTCAGGGACAAAATGCCAGTGACTATTACTGGTATGTTATCTTACATGCTTGACGAAATTAAATTAATATTTATTTTTCTTTTGGTAGACTCTTCTGGTGATTGTCCACCTGTACAATATATGTAATGATAAGTTCAATTTTTTTTTCTAATTTTAATGCCCTGCCCAACCTGGTTGTATGTTTATTATGGTAGGTCTTTAAGTTTTTTTTCATGCTATCACAAATATCTAAAACATCTAAATGTAGTCTCAATTGATATCTATTAGGAGAGAGGATTTGGTATTTTATTTAATGTACAAACTTGTTGATTTAATGTACACATTTGTTGATTTAATGCCCACTATTTTTGACAATATTGCACTTATAATGACTATCCATGCATGAATAAAATATATTCCTTAATTCTAAAAAGCAACAAATGATGTGATGACACACGTTAGCACACTAATAAAACATGATTTAGTGCACATGTATTGGCCTCCTTTTTTGGGCCATTTTGGACACAAAAAGCGTGCAGTGGCATCATATTTGATGATATAGCCATATGGCCCTGAAACCTTAGTTATAAGTAAAAGACTTGCCGAATAAGCTACTTTACAAAATTAGGAGTAATCTAAAATTTCTACAAAAGATTTTGAATAGTACATACAAAATTAGGGTGCTCAATTATTGAATCATCTTCCTATTACTATTATGTTTTAGTTTCATTGGGTTAAACCTGACAAGGATGAATCTTGACATGTTTCTGTTGGCACTTGTTACTTGTCTAATCTTTTCTGACTGAAGAAATGATGTGCGTGATTAATAGAAGGAACATAAAAAATGATCAAAGAAATCCCAATTTCAATAATGTAAAAGGTGGATCATAATTGAAAGTTCCCACAAAGTGTTTAAAATGAAAAAGTAGTTGGATAAACAAAATTGACCATGTAGTGAGAAGAGCTCAAGAGGTGGAAGAGTGAGGTTGTTTGGTGGGAGGGTTGTTGTCAGTGGAGGACCTATCAAATGGATTTACGCCCTTGATATACCATCCAAGTACAAACAAGAAACAACCAACCAAAATGGCAGTTCTACTCAAAATTCTCATTATAACTCTCGCCTTCCAACATTAGCATCAATTTTACTTTACGAAAAATATGAAAACATCAATGTAAGTTGAAGCTAATAATACATTCAATGAAATTAGATCATATTAGGTCACAATAAATCAGAAATACCAAAGTATGGATTGACCTTTTGAGTTATGATATAGTAAAACATTTGTGCAAAAATAGCCTGATAAAACTTTCTTCTATTTGTATAACAAGAAATTTGATGTGAATATGTCCACATAAGTAACAAATTTTTTGACTCACAATCTAAATAGGAACTTTAATATCCGACACTTTTGATACCTTATAGATCTATTTCAAGCCTAAAAAATGCCATTTACACTGCTGGTGTGCCTAACTAAAATGCTTCAAAATTAAAAACAAAAAAATGATGCATAGTAGTGGAGGACCTGCACTACGTTATGCAAAAAACTATAGATCATTTCATGAAATATCCAAATAATTTATCTTTTTGTGATGCCTTTCAACAAATAAAATAAAAGAACAAATTTAACAACCTCACCAATGTACAAACCTAGATAGATATTCAACCCTTCTAGTAAGTATCCTACATGAATAACAACAAAAATCATGAATGCATACCATTGTAATCCCAAGTCCACTTCCAAGAGAAAGACCTTGGATAGAAACACCTGAAGGTTTCCTTGCACCTACACATTCATGCAAATAATTGCATATTAGTAAGATACAACTGATATGTAAAAGAAAGATAATAATGCACAAATTTTAAGTAAAAAATAAAATAAGTTCTGAATCATCTTGCCTTATCATTACAAAAATACCACATGGAAATAAAAAAATTTGGTCGCATTTGCCTTCAAATAATCACTTTGTAAGTCCTAAAAAATTTCCTCCCCACTGGGAAGTGGCCATATGTAATCACATGGTCTTAATTAGAGAGATGAGAATTTTAGAGTTTTCTCAAAGAAAACTAAACATAAATCATATTTCTCATACCTCCAAATTTTAAATTTCCTAGTGTTCCTATATCAAAACCCCCAGAGAATTTACCTCCTTGATGGAGCTTCCAATCCTCCAAAACCATGATGTGTTGCTCGAATTGGTATGGTGGCTCTTGAGAAAACAATCATATGGATTCCTAGCTGGAGTATAATGTCTCCATTTCTACTCCTATAATAGGGTATCAAATCCATTAGGGTTGCCTCTTCTCAATATTATGAAAAGGGTCGAGTATATCAAAGAAAATGTTTATTATAGTGAACAAGCGTGCACATGTAAAACCCTATGCAAAAAATTAGTTTTGGAAGAGAATACAATGAAAATGTGGGGAAAAAATTATGACATCTACCAAAGGTTAAGAACACTATGTTTATATTTTTTCTATCATGTCTAGTTTATAGGACCACAAATTTTGGGGATATTTGTCAAACAATTCAGGTGGCTTGTCTATGCAACCCGAGAGCAGGTCCCTACTGATGACATATAATTGATTGAATGTTTGAAGATATTAAGTTGATCACCAAAAATCAAAAAGATAATTAAAGACATTAAATCAGTTAATGGATTGTATTGTCATTGATGTCAACTTGATATCAAGAAGTAAGAAACGGTGATATCATGTCTATAAAGAGACAATCTAATTCATTATGAATTAGGTGAGTAAATAGAGAAAGAGGACGCTGAAGAGAAACTCATGAAGAACAAATTTATACGGTCTTGATCAATCAAGCTAAGGAAAGAGCTAAAGATTTTTACAGACACCGAGCAACAGAGAAGCACAACATCACCGAGCAGAAAGAAGTGGAGAAAATTTATTGAAAATATATATTGATCAGAAAGGTATAATGAGATTACAATAGATTTGAAAATATGCAAGTCTAAGTTGTATGTGTGAACAGATCATTTACTGTTTTGGTTTAGCCATTGATTCATAAAGTCTCTTAACCGAGGACTTAAAAATCCTTTCTATATTAAGATACATCCCAAGGAGTATAAAAAAGTTTGATCATAAAGATATCATGAGATGCCAGATACCATTTGAAAAACTATACTGGGTTTGGTCATAGAAGGTTGCATAGAGATGCCCGATATCAAGTGACAAACTATTCTATTTAAATCCTCTAACAAGGTCACACCTAACTGTGTGTTTGTAACCTTTAATAGGGTTGGCTCTTCACGGAGCTCACTTCAAAAGAGTGAAAATTTTGGGTTACCGATCCCAAGTGGTTTTTCCCTTAACAGGGTTTCCACGTTAAAAATAAATGTGCTAATGTGTTTATGAGTCATTACTTTAGTGTTTTGCATTACACATAACTAATCTGGATTGATCAGTATACACTAAGAAATTTACTATTTTTTGGTAAATGAAAGACTACTAATCAGTAAACATTAAGAATAAGGTTTAACAGTGAACTCCGAGCAGTAGTTATTTGATAAGTTTATATGAAGGCATACATCTTGTAGGATTGAAGATAACTAGAGGCTTAATATTGTGGTACTAAGTTTTTGGGTTGATTTATTGGAATATTTTTGAGGCCACTAATTCACCCCCCCCTTTTAGTTATTTCTAACAATTGGTATCAGAGCCTGTGTGCTTAGAAAGGTAGTTTAACAGCTTAAGAAAAAGATCACAAGATGAACAAGCAAGATGTGCCCAAGTTGAATAAAGACAACTTTGCATCATGGAAAAGTAGAATAAGACTCCACCTATCAGGTTTTGGTAATGATGTTACTCAACACCTTGATACTGAATATGTGTTGCCTACAATACCTCACATGCTTGAGAAATTGAGAGAAAAACATGAGCATAATTGCATGATGATAGAACTTGCTTCCTCACTCTCCGATGCTGAGTTTGAAGATGTCAAAACCTGTACCTCTCCAAAGAAAATGTGTGATAAATTGAACCTGGTACATGGAGGAGATTTTAAATTGAAGGTGGTATATGCTATTAGAGTATCTACTATACAAGAAATGAGAGCAGTTGCAAACAATACAATTACTCTAGATAATCTGATTGGTAGAAAGATTTTATTTGAGATGAATAAATTTGATAATAGTGTCATACCATCTATAGAATCTACTGATGTAGGAGCATCCTGGGTGTAAGAGAAATCTTGCATCACCCAAAAATATTTTTGTTTTTATATATTCAATAAGGGCTATTTTGTGCAGAGCTGCTATTTATGGAAAGTTACTATTTTTGGTAATTTTCGTATGTGCTCAGAATGATCTGATTTCTTTCTTGGAGGTTCATTTTGGTCATATAAGTCT
>MU223073.1:1604944-1649342 GCA_018584345.1 Thuja plicata | reverse complement strand
GTAGCAATAGATGCCTGATACTAAGTGACAACCTCTATGTATAAAATCCTCTAACAAGGTTGCACTTAACAGTGTGTTTGTAACCTTTAACAGGGTTGGCTCCTAACAGGGCTCACTTTAGAAGAGTCAAAATTTGGAGTACCGGTCCCAGTGATTTTTCCCCTAATAGGGTTTCCACGTTAAAATTCATGTGTTATGTGTGTACGATTCATTTCTTTACTATCTTTCATCTTACATAGCTAACTCTATATTGATCGGTATACTCTGCTTATTTACTGAGTTTTGGTAAATATTTATACTACTTATTGGTAATCAAGAAAGAATAAGGATTGACAGAGAAAATCGACTGATAGTTAATCATTAGTAGTATTTCATGGCATGCATCTTGTAGGGACATAATAATATAAGGTTTATTAATTGGTGGTTAAGTTTGAAGGATAAATAATTGAGACCACTGATTACCCCCCACTCTCAGTTATTACTAACAATATTTACCAAGTCATTGCCGAAAGATACATTTGAGTACCTGAGAAAAAGACTAGGGGTCCAACCCTTGTCTATATGTCAGTAAGTTGAATAGGAGATTGCATCAACCTACACATAATCATAAGATCATTCATGTTGATGAAAACACAGAGATGGAATGCAATGATACATCTGTACATGGCAAGGTACATATCTACACCGAACACTAGAGTCAATGTATTGCTAATGGATAGGGAAATTTAAGGAGTATATTGTAAAAAGGGATGGAAGATGATATGGAAGAATTGTTTGGCATTGTTTTCAAAGGGAGATATTATCTCATTATCAGGAATTATTATAAGGGAGAGATTATCTCATTATTAGGAAGATATTATATCATTATCCATGGAGAGAAGTTCCTAAGAATTTAAAGGGAGAGTTAATCATTATCCAAATGGAGAGATTATATATGAAATATCCATCAAAGGGAGAGAAGTAATATGACAGAGAGAATACATACTAAGGGAGAGATTGATGTCAAATAAAAAAGAGATGATCAAGGAGAGGAACAGTGAAAGAACAACACATATCAGGAACAGAGACATAAACTACTACATATATCCAGTAAAGGGATTGAAGATTGAAGAACACACTCTACAAGAAACAAATCTAAACTATATGAGCTTACCAAGAGCCAGACATTTGTATTAGTTATAACGGGAGAGATTGATGAACTTCAACTATTATATTTCATATTGTATTAGTAATAATATAGTGTGATAATGTAGTGTGTTGCCATCAATGCCAAATGGAGAGATTGATGACATATAACTGATTGAATATTTGAAGATGTTAAGTTCATCACCGAAATGTAGAAAGATAGTGCAAGACATTAAATCACTTAATGGATTATATTGTCATTGATGCCAAATTGATATAATCTGATTAGTTATATTCAAAGTGTCAAAGACTTCAGAGAATCAGAGAGGTAAAGATTATGCTTTCAGTAATGCATAAAAGACCAGCATTCACTAAGTGACTACAAACACTGATGGTTAGTGGAACCCGATAGACAAAGAAACCCAAGAGCAAAGTCACAGTGATGCCCAAGTGAGAAAACCGACAAGCATTACTGATGAGCAGAATCACAAGCATTACCGATGGCTAGAATTACAGTGTTACCTGATGGATAGACAACCTTGACAAAGATGCCTGAGGAGAATTGAAGTGTTAACCAAAGCTATCAAAGACTTAAAACACCAAAAGGAACTGAAGTTCAGAAACAACAAAATACCTAGCTGGAAAAGCTAAAGATAGACTCAACTGGTTGTTAACATTGTTTTCATCGACAAGTTAAAGCCAGAGATAAATAAAAGATTTAAATTTGTTTAATCCAATTGTCAAGGAGAAATCTATGGGATAAAACTTAAGTGAAGTTTTAAAGCAAGATTGGCTAAGATTGTGAATTACACCAAGAAAATGAAAATCAAGAAGTATGAAAAGGTGATATAATGTCTATAAAGAGACAATATAATTCATAATGAATTGGGGGAGTAAATAGAGAAAGAGGATGCTAAAGAGAAACTGATAAAGAACAACTTCATACAGTCCTAATCAATCAAGTTGAGGAAAGAGCTAAAGATTTCTGTGGACACCAAGCAACAAAGAAGCACAACATCACCGAGAAGAAAGAAGTGGAGAAAAGGTTTTGAAAATACATATTGATCAGAAAGGTATAATGAGCTTACAATAGATATGAAAATTTGCAATTCTAAGTTGTATGTGTGAATAAATCATTTACTATTTCAGTTTAACCATTGATTTAGAAAGTCTCTTAACCAAGCATGACTTAACAATCCTTTCTATATTGAGATACAACCCAAGGAGTATCAAAATTTTTGATCATGAAGATAGCATGAGATGCCAGATACCATTTGAAAAACTACACTGGTTTTGGTCATAGAAGGTAGCATGGAGATGCCCAATATCAAGTGACAAAATATTCTATTTAAATCCTCTAACAAGGTCACACCTAAAAGTGTGTTTGTAACCTTTAATAGGGTTGGCTCTTCACCGAGCTCACTTTAGAAGAGTGAAAATCTTGGGTTACCGGTCCCAAGTGTTTTTTCCCTTAACAGGGTTTCCACGTTAAAAATCTGTGTCAATGTGTTTATGAGTTATTACTTTAGTGTTTTGCATCACATAACTAATCTAGATTGATCGATATACACTAAGAAATTTACTATTTTTTGGTAAACATTAAGAATAAGGTTTAGTAGTGAACTCTGAGTAGTAGTTATTTGATAAGTTTATATGAAGGCATACATCTTATAGGACTGAAGATAACTAGAGGCCTAATATTGTGGTACTAAGTTTTTGGGTTGATTTATTGGAATATTTTTGAGGCCACTGATTCACCCCCCCCTCAGTTATTTATAACACCTACTATTTTAAAGGGCTAGAGGGTTGATTAATGGTGTGTAGGCATAGGTATCTTAACTATTATTGATTCACTATAGTTGCATCAATTTTTTGCCGTATATTTTTTCTGTGCATCTTGTGATTTCTGGTTTCTTTACATATGTGTCCCCCTACTTCTACAAAGATGTTTCTACTGGAATGGGTGTTGGGGTAAAAATATCTTAAAAAATTAATGCATTTTTTTTGTTCTAGATGACCCCAATTTTGGGCAAAGTAGATATCGAACAAAATTGGAAACCTCAATTAGACAACTTCAATAGATAAAATAGATGAAAAATGAAACCATTTTCCATTTCAAATTTGTATCAGAAGCAACTCATAGTGTTAGTGTACATACAAGAAAATATGGGAGTTCATTATATCCAGTATCTTGTGGTGTTGTTGTTCATCTTGGCTCTGTTGGACCCTGCAATTAAGATTCAATATACATTATTCATTAAGATTAACAGTGCAACATAATGAAATATTGAAAAGTGTGTTATCTTATTGAGTTTTGCTTTGTTTCCATAATAGTTTAATATTCTCTACTTAACAGGGCCAAACACGTGAAGCTGGAAGCTCTTTTGACCCCTCCCCCCTAACATCACTCTAACTTCCGTCGTTAACATCTAAAATTCATTCATTCTTTCATCCATTAATAAAATATAAAATTCATTCATTATCACATAACATTCATTGAGATGCAACGTTCATCAATATTCATTAACATATTTCATTCATGAACATTCATTAGCACATAATTACATTCATTAACACATAAAATTTAGTCATTATCAAATAAGGTAGATTTAAATCATTTTTTTTTTTTAAGCTATGTAAAGACTATGTGGAGCATCATTTTCTTCATCATTCCCCCCCTCTTCAATTTTTCTGCCGTCTACTCATGATCTCAATGTATGCCTAGTCGTATACTGAGGATGAGGACACTGATGCAAAGGGGGTCCTCTACAATAAAAAATAAATGGGTTAAATTCAAAACATTTTTTTATTATTGTTATAAGTATTTCATTAATTTAAAGAACATAACGTGATTCTCTTTACTTGATGGGGCCACATCATCTTCTAGATAATTTTGTCTAGCCTCAACCTCAACATGTTGAACACCCTCTAGATCCTCTAGAGTTGAAATACAAAAGGTTATATTAATAAATACACCAATTGCAATTAAATTCATTTAAAGGAATAATAGTGGTCCTCTTTACCTAATAGGGGAACATCATGTTCCTAATGTTGTCTAGCCAGATCATGCTCCACTTGGTCATCACCGAATACATGCTCTAAAATATTAACAAAAAAGGTTACATTAGTTACTATACCAATTTAAATTTAATATGTTTAATTGTATTAATAATTACATCTAAAAAATTGAATATAAAATGAATACCTCCACTAATGGGATGCACATCTGGAGCTTCATCATGTGCATGTTGTGTTCTACGATTAACATGTTTCATTCCAATGTCATTTGCATTGTTATCATTTCTTGCTTATTTAAAACAAATATAGTCATTTTATGTTGGAACTTAACATCAAATAGATTATTGGTAGAGTATTCAATTTGAAATAATTTTCATTTAGCTTATTTACCTGTGTGACGGATGCTCCAGAATCTCCTATTTGCACACTCAATTCCCGTATCCATTCAGCCATGACTGTATAGCCTTGCTCGTAGGCAATTTTCTTGTCATCTTCTATGGGAACTCTATTGAACTCAAATCCCTGCATTTTTGCTTGGTATCGTGAATTTTTCTTGTATTGTTTCATCAATTTTTTTTTTTTGCAATTTATAAATATTTTGATGAGATATTTCATTTACTAATACTTACAATTCGTGCGGCAAGTTTCATATAACCACCAGAGTCAATCTTGTTTTTCTCATTCTTTTCTTGTATTTCCTTTGTTGTCTTTAATGTGTCACTCAGTTTATGAAAATTTTGAAATATGTTAGATTATATAAATATAAAGAGTAATTAGTATGTAATTACATTCTTAATAGTATCACATAACTTATGGAATCTGGCGGTGTATTTCCTTTTTTCCTTTCAATTCTCTCCTTCACATCCAAAATCAAGTCCTTCCACTCCTCTGGAATCATGGGGGGACGCTCGTACTTTACGTTCTTCTGTAATTGTATCTTGTATTGATCCCTTGCATACTTTAGATATGTGCCAGCTTTCTCAAGGAGCTTGGTTTTTTTGAATGTGTTGGCTCCGAACAACCCAGCCATACAGTTTGTGAGTTCATATTTTAACCTTTTTTCTTGGTCATTCCACCTTTTAAGAAAAAACAAACATGCTAGATTCAGAAAAGAACTGAAGCTACCTTTAATATAGTTCAATAAATGGATCAAAGGAAAACTATTCTAGCAATGATATGAAATCAAAATAGTAGATTAGGGTTAGTTCACATATGATGCTCCACCTTTTACATATGGTGGACTCAAATATCTACAATGCAATGTCATTAAGATTTTTATAAAAAATATCATTTCCTGCAAAAAAATCATGGGATCATTAATCCAAAATGAGTGATCAATAACTAAATTAGAATTAGACTATATATAATAATAACAATTTTAAAGTACCTGGAACTTTTTGTATCTTTAAGAGAATCAATTCTTCGTCTCTCACCACCAATGTGGCCTACAAAGTTCCCATTCTAGCAATACAGGAAGATCTAGGAAATGATGTTTTGTTATCACCAGTAGTTGCCTTTGGCACATCCTCATGTGCATCTCCTAGTGCAAAAAATAAATCCACTATGAAATGCCCCCAAGAAAAAACACTTCAAGGGAAATAAACACATAACAAAAGAGAGAGCAAAAGAGATATCTAGCAATATGATGTGCAGTAGAGGATTTTTCCGTGTTGTGTGTTTCTGACATTGCAGTCGGCAATACAGGTGGGGTTGACCTTGGATGAGGTGGTGTTTTCACAGGTTCATTGACATAACCTGAAGAATAATACATTAAATATATAAAACATTAAATATATTAGCAATAATGGTTCAATAGCAATAATACATTAAACAACAGTAAACTTGCAAGTTTTGAGAGTAAAAACCATACTAAAGCATTGGAAGGTGTCCCAATGGCATGGAAAGGTATAGGGAACATGGGTCCATCCATTCCAAGTGCATTTGAGGCTAAGTGATTAGAGGAAGGTCTTTAAAAAGTGATTTTCTCTGAGGTATGGTCGACTGTCCTAAAGTGATAGTGGTAACAGTGGGTAGATGTTATTAGTTTGGTTCAAAATTTGTGTTGTGTATGGTCAAGGACCAAGTGAATAGTTGTGACAGGAGTCTCCAAGAGTGTAAAAAAGTTGGTTTCCTTTTTTGCATACAAGGTTGTCCAAGGTATGGTGATTGGACTCATGGTAGTTGTGTAAGGCTAATATGGGGCAGTCATTGTTGTCTTGATTTCTACAATGGATTAGTGTTAACAAATGTTGTCAAGCGAGTGAAATAATGTTAAAAGGGTCTAATAATGTCTCTAGGTTGATCAGTGGGTGAATGAATTGTTTGGTTGTGGTTGAAAGGGTTATGAATACATGGACTAGTCAAGGTAAAGTTTTGTGGACAGTCAAGTCAAGGTTATGTTTGTGTGGGTCAGTGGATCTTGGGAAGATAATGGACATGTAATGAGTCCAGTAGAGTCTTGTAACGGTGTGAAAGGAGTCTAAGAAGCACTTATGGGTCATTCATTGATACAATATTTATTGTTATTGAAGTTATTGAGTGTATAAGTAAAATTGTTGATGAATTGGGAAAGGAGAGACATATAGTTGTCAAGTTAGGATAGGAAGTATATTATGATAATAAGACAGTGACAATATATTCTAAAGAAGAATTTTCTCATAAATAAAAATGGAAGGATTGGTGAGTGCTGTGAGGGTCGTGAGAAGGGCCTTGGAGAGGCTGGAAGGTGTCAAGTTCCTTTAAGGAAGCCATGTGTTTAAGGTATGTACATATTGTTAATTGTATGCAGAGATGTTTTTGTTTGTCATGTTAGGATAGTAAATGAGAATGGTAATGTTTTGTTCATACATAGAGGACTGGTGTCAGGTATGAAGTCTGGGAGAGGGAGCTTGGATGTCAAAATGAAGGCCAATTGGTTAGAGATGGTTACTAATCACAATAAAAAGGGTAGTTTGGGTTGAGGGTTGCAGAGGTGTTAGTGTGCGTCAATGTTAGATAGTAAAGTTTTAAGTTTAGATTTCATTTGTAAAAGATGATGAGATTCGAGTATGGTGAGTTGAGAATTATATGTGAAAGGTCTTGGATATTGTGTAAGGGTTGGAGCCTCAAGGGCTAGAGGTTTGGTCAAAAAGTAAATTCCAAGTGTATTGTCTAATAAAATGGGACATTCGTAGGAAAGCATTGACAAAATAGACTAGGTATGTTAATAGCCTTAGTAAATGGTTGTTGTGTGTTTGAGAGATCAGAAGGTATGAAGCAGTAAAATATTGTTTTTTTTCTTTCATCCATGTGTGATAAGTCCTCATGGTTGTAAAGGAGATGGATAATGATGTAAACTACATGTCCTCTATGTTGCAGGAGACCATGCAACATTTTGGCACGTGGTTGGGATAGTAAAAGATGATAAAAACTGTCATAGAGAAGTGACATGGTGAGTAGGGCTTTGTCATTTAAAAAGTAAGTTTGTGTTTTTTTCAAAGGGTAAGAAGAAGACCTTAGAGAGTATAGAGAAAGGAAAAATAGCTGGAGAAGGATATAGATCATAATAGAGAGTGATTTGATAAGAGTTTGCAGAGATGCAAGTTATTATCTTAGGTTGAACAGTGGGGTCTTAAGCTTAGATCCTGATTGTAAAAGTGATTATGGTGCAAGAGCACCCAATGGACAATGAGGAACTCTCAAGGGTACACTTGGGTCACAAGGTGATCCTAAGGAATATGAAGCTCAATATGACCTAAAAGTTCATTAAATGATTTAATCATGACCAATAGTGTCATTTTAAAGAAATTTGAGTCCAAAAGATGTTAATGTAATCAATATGCCAAGTTTTTGCTAATAAAGGCCTAAAAGGATAATAGGTGGGTTCATGGGATAGTTCAAGGTCACATGGAAAAATAGAGCCTAAGGGGCCATATAATAATGTAAATAGGACAATAAAACCATTTGAGATTCATATGGAGTCATATTACCCTTTTGTAAACAATATTGCCAATATAGGCATATATGGCCTATAAGGGCTAATTGTACGGGCTTGAATGGGTATAACTAGGGGTTTTTCTATGTTTGTGTTCATAAAATCTTTGAATGACCATTTAATGTAATAGGCAGGTTCCCAAGGTTGGAAAAGTCAATAGTTGTTCAAAATTAATAGAATATGTAACATTCATTGTTAGGACTAGACAAACCAAAAGTGGTTACCTGGGTGGTTGGTTGGTAGTATAAGGAGTTGTGTTGGTTCTAATAGTCTTAGACAATTTTATATACGTGTATGGAATTCATAATAATGGTGGGGTGAATTTATTGAATATTTTGATGAATAAAATTTGTTTTCCCGAACATTCCTTTCTATGTTCATTGTTACAATCCTCTTGGATCATGCTTTGTGGAGTCTAAATACTGATGTTTTAAGATCTCATTAATTGAAAATGTTTCTATATTGAATCAATTATCTTTTGGTTTTTACAGTGCTCCATTTTTTTTATAGAAAAAGATATCTTGATTTTAATTTTAACTGTCCTAACCCTCATTTAGGGTAACGAGTCACTGTAAAAATGTAGTTTCTTCCTTTTCAGACATGCAGTAAAGTCCCTAACTTTGCAAGGAAATGTGAAAACATGTACTTTATCCTTTCTTAGTGAATTAGGGCTCCATGCAATAGAAAGTACATGGATATGGTTGAGGAACAGTGACTATAACACTCATAGAGGCAGGGGAGCAGTGACAATGGGCACATACAGGGCTTTGTCTACCAAAGAGGAAATGGAAGAAGGATATAGAGGTTATGGAGAAAGAAGAGGGAAGGTTCTACAAGATCTTGACAATCAGGAAAGAGTTGGAGAGTCCAAGGTGAGGGTTTGTTAAGTTAGTTGCAGAGGTGGGTTATGACTATCATATTAGGACATAATAAGGTGTATTCTCATGTATTGATTTAAAGTATTATTGTTAATAAATAATGTAGTGTGGGATAAGAATAGGATTATTTGATGTGAGAAAGAAAGAGTCTAGTTGCAAGGTTAAGGTATTTTTAGAGGAGATTACTCCTAGTTGTTGGTGGAATAGGACAGTCACTTAAGACTGACTTGTTGAGTTTTTTTGGAAGCCTATGGTAAAGTGTTAGGGGTTCATGGGATAAGAGAAATGAAGAGGGTCCTAGGTTGAGTTATAGATGGAGGATTGGATATTTTTGTCACAGAGTGTGAGTGAGAAGTCATGAAAGATATGGATAATCAGTCAATGAAGTTATGTGATCAGAGGAGTGTCGATCAACATAGGAGGCAAGAGTTGTAGACAAGTTAGGGATCTTGTGGATAGTTGATCATATTGTGGAAGTTGGAATAGTGAGTAAATGTGGTTGGCATGATGTGATAAGTTGTATCTCCCTGGGAGATTGGGATATTTGTCCTTAAATGAATGAACATGTGTGGGTTCCCATTGTGTGTTGCATCAGATTATGGTCAGAGTATTGTGAGTTGAGTTTGTATGGGCAAAGCCTAGAAGTGTCTGAAGTAGGGCTAAGAGTCCAAGTTTAGTTAAGGGTATGATGAATCAGAGAATTATTAAATGTTTAATATCCAAGGGAATATGATAGTGGTTAGTAACAAGATTGATGGGAGTCTAAATTGTCAATAAATAACACCTTCACAATGATCAGAGAAGGGTGCAAGGAGTCAAGGAGTGGAAGCATTGTATGAGAGGGGTATGAGGATTTCCCTAAGGTATTAACGATCAGTCATGAATATAATCAACTAGATCTAGCCTCTGTATCAACTACATAATAAATATATGAGAAATAACACTATCATTAAAAAAGAAAGTTCACAAGTTCAAAGAAAGAGTAGTAATAACGTATAGAACATGGTCATCACCTGAACTACCTGCAGTACCCTGATCATGGCCACCAATTAGATGAGGATGTATAAAACTCTATAAAAACAACACGTAAATATTCTAGTTAATGACATAAAAGAGTATAAAATATAAACCATTATCGAACTTTTATTATAATTAAAGATTTCATTACTGCTTACTTCCAAGTTTTGTGCTTGTCGCATCAATTGTGCACCCTCTCTTTTATCTCATCAGTTTGAGGTTCTATGCATGAAAAACAATAATTCTTGTATTAATTTTTCTAATATAATTTTTAATCATTTGGAATGGGTTTGTGGAAAGTGTGAATTTATCATGGTAGAATACTGACAATAATATTATTAGCACTCAATATTTCTCCAAAACACTCAAGAAAAGAACATAATAATATAACATTTTGCTTCTATCTAATTTGTACAAATACAATGAGGTTTACCTTCTCGGTAGAAGGGTCAAGAATAACATCTATGTCTGTGCTATGTGAAGGATCTATGTGGCCCTGTGACAAAGATCAAATATAAAAACGCTAGCAAAATGAAACCAATAGACTTAGCAAAACAATTTAATAATAAAATGGTATATTGGAGTCATTACTTGGAGGTTGGTTTAGATGGTATATAGTACGTACCACCCCTATGGTAGTAACTTTGTTTTTATCTATACGATTCAAATTGTAATCGATTGACAACTCTTCCCCTGCACTTATTGATTTTATCGCACATATGAATGCACGATTTCCCTCACGCACCTCAAAAACACAATTGGGTTGCTTATTAGTTGAACCTAGTCACGTACTATTTATAAAACCTACAATATTCCTTGTTTCTTTTAGCCTTCCATCAATGTATATATCCACTCTTTTACTTTGATCATTATCTTTCTGTTGTATATAATTTGCTGAGAGTGCATACCTACGCATACTTTTTTATATCGAACAATTTGCATCGAATTTTTGTAATTGTAACAAGGCCTGACATGCTCCATCAATTCAACAACTTTTTTGTAACATAACTTTTTGTCGTCCACGGAAAATAGGCCCAAACCATGTAATGGTGATGGTGTTATGCAATATATCCTCTTGTTAACACAAAAATTAGTGTTTATTGGAGGAAGTTACTTGGGTACCCATTGTTTATGTAGATGTTTGTACCTCAAGGGAACCTCAATGTTTCCTTTGTTCTCATCATCATAAGAACATGACCCCCCTTGATCAAGGAAAAATTATATGCATTTATTGAATTTTCTTCTAATCTTTTGATCTCTAGTTGATCTCCCTATTTTAGACCTACTACATGTCTCACTTTCATCTTCTATTCCTATTTTTCCCTCACTCGAGGAAGACACAAATGAAAAATACCTATTTTGTGGTACCTTCACTCTATCAAATGAGAGAGATAGTTGGTAATGAGAGATATTTTTCAAATGAGGGTAATGTTGATGAATAAGTCGGCCCTAAAGTTGATGTTGAGATTAAAATTTGAATAAGTCCAACTGGGGCCTCAAGTAATGATAACGATATTAAATAAACTATTTCTATAGGGTGTATTGAATTATACATGTCGATCCATGAGACTATGCAGGATCCTAGTGAAAGGGGTTCAGGTTCCTACATATGTAATCCAATTATCTTATGTTAGCTAAAAACTACATGATGCATATACTAAAAATTACATAGTAGACAACATGAACAATATGCAGTCATCATAATCATTGTATATTTTTTTATTCCTGACCTTTATTTTATGTAGAATGTGCAAGATCCTCAACAAAAGGATTGATGATGTCTATACTCAATTACTTATTTCCACCAAGGGTGACAGCATCACACAAATTATATATATGAAATCAACACCAACAATTGAGCATCATAAGAATTCCATTTATAATTTGATAAACAATAAATACATATGTATCATAAGCATCATAAGCATCACATATGTATCATCATAAACATGTAATATGTTACATAGCTAATAAACAATCTACATTCCATAAATAAACACAAAGTTCAAAAAATGTCACATGTATCATGATAAACATGTAATCCATCACATATGTATTTTTAAATCACCATCTATCACATAGATAATAAATAGTCCACATTCCAAAAATAAACACAAAGTTCAAAAAATATCACATAAATAGACACTCTCTCTATCTCCATCTCCTAGAGATGGCATGGTTCTATTATAATTAGGACCTGCTAGAGGTGGATCATGAATTGAAAAAATTAAAAGGTACATCATGAATTAATTATGTAATGGCATTAGAATTAAAAAAATAATGATTTAATGATGTAACCATATATGTCAAATAAATTTCTATCAAGAAATCAATATTAAATAGATAATATACTAATCGCATACCTCATACAGTTCATTCATGTCACTGATCTTCTTCTTCATCCAACTCATCATCATCATCATCATCATCATCATTGTTGTTGTCATCATCGTTGTTGTTGTCATCTTCGTCGTCGTTGTCATCATCTCCATCACCATCACCATCACCATCATCATCTTCTTATTCTTCATAAACATTTCCATCAAGAACATCATCAAATAATTGTCGGTCATGATCATCATCTACATCATCTTCTACTTCTTTGGTATCTTCTTCTTCCATCACATTATAATTTATCAGCCTTCCTCTTAGATTATGTCTAACAACAAATGACCAACCTAGTTTATGTGGAACCTTTGAGTAAAATATCTGCTCACATTGGCTTGGAATAACATAGGGCTCATCCCCGACTGACTCAAACGATCTTTCATTAACCATTGTAAATCTATTATCATGTTCAATAGCAGTTCTATTAGGATCATTTTGATTCATTCTTAGCCTGTACCATTTGACAACAAACATAAATAATTTGAAGGAATTAAAGTCACACTCAAGTATATCATCCAAAATTCCATAGTATCAATTTTGAGACTCTTGAAGATGTATGTCATTTCTAGATGAAATATTAGTCACCTCAAAGACTGAAGTTATCCTAGAATCACAATTTTTCTTCGTGTCATCCAAATTTTTGATGTGAAATTTATGACCATTGTAGCACATAGCATTGTGGTGTTTGACCTGCAATATGTCAAACATGTAAAAATTATTGCATTGTGAGTTGATAACCATATGGGTGATTAATAAATTGATACGTACCTATTTATCTCTTAAACCATGTGCTAAATCAATTTCCCTTCACATAACTTTGGAATCTCCATTATGATGAGCTTCTTTAACCAATGAAGCCACACCTTTTCATGTTAATGTGCGACCAAAATGTTGACATCATTCAATCCATACTGTCATCCAATCAAGATTTTTTTTTGATATACAAATGTAGTGCATCCCACTCTCAACCAACTATACAAAAATAAATAGACAACTTACAACAGATTTATTTTGAATATTAAGAATTAATTAACTACAATAAAATATTATAATTACCTCTCACTTTCCTCAAACTACCTTTCCCCATCAAGTACTCCCCTTTGTATTTGTTAATGTTGTTGGGATCCCAAATGCGATCTACATGGATCTTTGTTGCAAACTTAGGAATATATTTAGTAATGTACACCATAGTCTGGTATACCATATATCCCCCCACCAGAGAATCCTGAGGATGTGCTCTTTGTTGAACCAAAGCCTTCAAAAATTTCAAGTGCCTCTCAACCATCCACATTGACCTAGTGTGTACAGGTCCACACAATTCAATCCCCTCAACTTGGTGTATGAGGTAGTGTTCTTATGCATTGAAATAAGTTGAAGATAGACACTTTTTCATTTCACACATTAGATGAGGAATTTTTCTCTTCCAATATTTTATATATTCTTTATGGATTTGTTTAGATGACAACCACCTACAAGAGATTCAAGATGCAAAAATGTATAAATGAGACTTTACAAAATAATAAATAACATATTACATAACAAGTAAAACTAATCGCAAATATAATATCTATATAAAAAAATGAACAAATATCACTACTTCACTCATGTATTTTCCAAGATCATATATGACTTTCTTGACATTATTGTCGAAGTGGTATAGGAGAGATAGAGGTAGAACGTACTCCAACAATTATAAAATGATATTTTCATTGTTTTCTAACATAATACAATAAAAAGTACATGCATTTTATAAATATATAGTTAATACAGAAGAACATAAATTACCTTAATGAAGGTATGAAAACTATGTATTTTCATTCCTGACCCAAATTCACTTTTCTTTGATATGAGATTGTTTATGTTTTTAGAAAATCCTATGGGAAAAAACAAATCGTATGAGTTCTTTTATAGCAATGTTTTGCTAGTCTATTAATAACCAAGGAATGACACTTATATTAATCTGGTCTGCATTTCTATTTGATTGAATGACATTTTTCATTGCATGATTGGATTCATGAATGTCACTAAAAATTTTGACATTTTTTTCTTTGTCACACCTTCCATCCAATATTTTCCATAATGAATCTGTTATATTCTTTCCAATATGCATAGTATCAAACAAATGCATAATTTTTAGCTTCTCGAGTAGGGAAACCTACTAAATTGTCTGGGATAACTTTTTAGTCCCTTTGGAAGGTGGTCATTAATGCCTTGACGACCTTCACAATCATCAATTACATCATCAGTAAATAAAACACAATAGAAAAATATAAATTCCAAACATAAACCATTAGTTGGAATGACATTACCTTGATGATTAATTCTATGATATTCCAACTTCCATAGGCGAGGTGTCATTCTTCGTGGCTTTCATGTAGTCTCTTCTTTACCATTCAAAAGATGTTTTTTAGTATTTTGATACTTATGATTTCTGTAAAGGAAGTGCCTATACTCATCAAACACCTGCTTTTCTAAACTTTTTGAATGATGAGATTTCATCTTTGGACCATGTTGGGGCTGTAAATTTTCCTGGTGCTAGGTCTTAGTTTGTCTAAACTTTTTTCTTCCTCGAGGTCCTGTTAGTTAGTTTTGGTTGCCCCTTGCAAAAAAACCCTTGGTTACTTTTGGCAAAAAACCCTGGGTCTATTGTCTGCGTTAGAAAATCAAGTTACCTTTTTCATCCACTTAAATATTAAAACCCATGTGATTTTAAGTTATTGTCAAGAGGGAACACATATTTAGTATTTCCTAGGGTCATGTGCAGGGTCTATGTTTTATTTTATCCTAAGTCGTAAGTCCTAAGATCTCACGGGTTTTATTTAACACATTTGTCAAGCAGGTTCATCTTGATCCAACGATGGGCGTAAATCCCCAAACAAAAGATGCAAATAATTTATTCATCAAGGCATCAATGCCAAGTGTCCATCCTTAATTAGCTAGCGGTGAGGATCTTGCACTATTAGATTCTATTTCATCTAGCGGTTGGCGCTTTCCCGGTAACAAATGATGCATGACAGTCAAACCTTTGCGGCATCACGAGAAGCAGACACATGGAAAGTGCGGGCCCAAGCTTAGATAAAGGTAGTATAAAGCACATTCAGATCCTTTTTGATCTAATGGTAGGTGTAAAGCCGTAAAGAGAAGATGCTCGGTGGTTACTGATCGATGCATTGTGACCATTTAACGCGTGGCATCCTGTGATCATGGGTTTGTTCTGGGGTTAAAGGCGAGGTTAACAAGTAGATAAGATATTTTGATTTTGCAGTGGGTGTGATCCTATAAAGCTCAAGATGCAGGAGGTTATCCATCGTGGGTTCACGACAAGTGGACACGTAGAAAGTGGTTGGAGGTAAGATAGAGTAAAGGATGATCGGATCATTTTTGATCATGTGGCTAGCACTATCCTAAGAAGAAAAGATTTGGTGAAGTTAGTATTCAAGGCATTGTGACCATTTTCCACGTTGCATCTCATATCTGGGTCAGTGAAGTGAAGGAGGATAAATATCAGACAAATCTATTTTAATCCTGCGGTGGGCGCATTTCTTGGAAAGGAAGTTGTAAGTTATTTATTCTTCAAGTCTTCATGCTTTTGAGCCATGTATTAGATGACAGGCCAGACTGGGACTTAAGTAAAGGATAAAGCACAAACATGATCTTTTCATCTGACGGTCGATGCTTTCCCTCAAACAAAAGATGTGTCAATTTTATTCATCACAGGTTCACAATTAAGTGACATCTGTCCTATTTAATCGTTGGTTCCTTTGCTTTCTATGAGCCACACGATGTGGTGAAGTAGTAGTAAAATCAATGAGTGTGTTTAAAATTTTTAAGTTGTATGTTAAAAAAGGATCCAGTTTTATCCATTGAGGCTGCAAGTTTTTCAAATACGGAGTATTTGCAGATCGACTGGGTGGAGTTTAATTGTAGCATTTTCTCTAGTTTTTCTACGAGCCGTGTTTTACACATGGAAGGAAAACTATCTCAGAGATAAGTAAAGACAAAGGAATATCCCATTATTCCTACGACAAGTGGCAATTCTCCAGCATCTTGAAATGAGTAGCGGTTACAAAAGAATTTTTGCCCCAATGAATAAAGTTAAAAATTCCCTCAGTGAAGGCGGAGCAATTTCAAAGTTATTGCAAAGGCCTTGAAGTCCAATGAGTATGTTTTTAATAATCTTGTAACAACTTGGCTATTGGTTTGATTGTATTTTTTTTGTTGTGATGAGTCATTCATTGTCTTTACCTAGAAATATTTAGCTTGTTGCATCCTGATTCATAATAGGATTCCAAGATTGCTAGAGGTATAAATAGTAGAAGCAAGTGTTGTAAAAGAGGTCGGTCAGTTATTGATCAATCAAGACAGAATTGTAAGTTCTAATCTAGAATTTTTTTTTTTGAGTTAGGGTATTCTAGGAAAATACTAGATGTATTGAAGCTATCTTGATAAATGGAAATATATTTGGAATTCCTTAGATTGGTTTTTAATCATCTTCATGTGCATGGTTGAATTCTTATGAATTTTATTTGTGAGGCATTTTGAATTCATAAACTTGCAAGGCAAGTTTTGGGATCTATTTTTAGGTTATTTCTAAGGGGAGTATAATTCCTAAAGGAAACTTTCAGGGATTTTAATGATTGCATGTGAATCTGATAAGTTGAGAATCAAGTTGTAGAAAGAAAGTTGTAAGGAATCTTGTTCTTTCTTGGATTTCAATCGGTTTTACTAATCTGGTATGGTGGAAATGCATTCATATTGACTTTGTACCCTAGGATATAGCACTGGTCAGGGTTAGAGTTGCTTGTCAACCTTTTAAAATAAATCAAACTTTACTTTATATCTTTCATGTATGAATATTGAATATGTGTTTAAGACACTAATCCACTGTAAGAATTGTTGAGAAACAGTAAATCAGTTGAGGTACACCCACCTGAGTTTGTGGAGCTCAAAGTGAAGGAGGATTTGATCCTCGTTAATTGGTCTTTTACTTGATAGAATCAAGGATTGGGTTCCATAGAGTTAAGCATTAGTGCTATATTTGATTTTGCAAGAAAACGTACCAACATACCACAAACTGGACATGCAAATTTTCCCTTTGTTTGATGACCTACAAGATAATGTATAATTGGATTAAATATGTTATTTTTTATAATTATAATTATCATGCACAACTTGAATACTATAACATACCACAAAAATTTGTTAGCTCTGGGGCATCATGTATTGTCCATACAAGCATTGCATGGAATTGAAATTGTGTTTATCTTATTGATCTAGAGATTTCATACATAGTGACATAATTCCATAACTCCAGCAACTCATCGATAAGAGGCTCAATATATACATTCATATCTTTAACTTGGTACTTACCTAGTTGAATGAACAAAAAATATTACATAATTATTATGACCATTTTACTGCAATATTTATAATTAAACATAGATGACTATTAAATGATAAAATACCTAGAACAATCGTTACCAACATTAGTTTCTCCCTCTTTATTGACATCCATGGAGGAATGTTACTGTTGATACCAAAAATAGGCCACACTGAGTAAATAGATCTTAGCTTTTGAAATGGATTGACATTGTCCGCTGCCAATGAAATCCTGAGATTACAAGGTTCTTCTTTAAAGTGTGACATTTTGGTATTTGAAAATGTTTATGCTACTTAAAGCTACCAATATGCCTTGAGATTGATATTAGGAGTGGTTAGCTCCAAGTATGAAAGCTCTGCAAGATAAGTAGACCAACTATAGGGACAAGATTTCCCTTTGCACTTCTGGCTCTATTAAACCAAGGCAGACATGACCTAATCCAGATAGATATTCTCTATATAACTCCTTATTACTCTAGATTTTAACAATAGATAATAGTAAGAAAGTACTAAATACTAACCAGGTATTCATTGACTCTCCCTTACTATGCAGGACATACAACCAACAACCAAAAAACATATAGGACTTGAAAATGGTTTGGATGTATAAAGGTGCATAATATTATCCCAACACCTATCAAACATGTATCTCAACAGAATTTACTAATCCTTGATCAGTGCCTTATCCATTTGGCATATCTCAAAAGAAAATGCAGAAACATTAACCAACTATTGTCAAAGATTCAAAGACATAAAAAAATCACTCTAGACAAACCACTGCTTATAAGATCCTTCTATAGAAAAATCAAAATGAGTTTATGCCCTATCCAAAGTATGTTTCACTTGATCCTAGATCAAGAACTATGGAATAAAAATATGCATAGGTAACCCTTTGCAATGAATAAGAAAATCCAAAACTCATAAGATTGACACCAAGGAGAGACTTGAAACTTGAATCATTGTATTAAGTATGATGAATCGTGTACATTCTCTAATTTGATCTGAAATACACCACTTGAATAATATGCTAAAGATTACAAGAAATTTCTATTCAATCTACATATAATATGATATAGTCTTCTATATTCCCTGCGACAAAGCTTGGAACTAGCACTTGGAATCCAAGACTTTCGACCCTTACAATAGAGAAAAGAAGGAGATAAATAGAAGGAGGAAACCATAGGAGAGGGTTATCTGTCATAGTCCTTCTCAACAATTAATACAGTCCTTCTTCTCCGACTAATCTTTCTCCAAAAAAATAGGAAAAGATTTGATCTGAGACATCATCCAACAGGCCGCAAGGATTGATCAATCAAATAAATGTAGAGCAGTCATGGCATGGACAGAGACATCCCAAAATAAAAAGTAGAAAAGAATCCATACAAGACCATCATGTAACATTAAAATCTATCAGGATCATAGAAAACACCCCAGCCATTCAAACAATGCCATTAAAATCGAGTCCAGGACGTGAGAAACCTTGAGCCACTCCCCTGCAAGTATGAGAACATGTTACCAAAGAAGGAAAATGCAAAGACATATTTAAATATTCAAAATTTAGTTTCAACTGCTGAGATCAAATTCTTGTCCATGTTTAAAACACGGTCGTAGATCTATTTTAAGTTACCTAGGCCCTGACTAGATCTTTCCAAGTGTCAACATGGCGCAATGTCTTGAAGGTTAAAGAACTTCATCTTTCACATTGAGGCTTCACATCGGCCATCAGATCAATCTGTCATTTTTCCTTTGCCACTTAACTAGCCTTTGACTCAGAGCATCTCATTTCCTTTTATCTTTTAATCTCGCAATAAACTTGACCTAACTTGGATCAAGCATGATTAGATCTGGAGATTCAAAGATAAGGAAGTCTCTAAGTTGCTGAATAAAATCTTGACTCAAGGTTAGATATGGAGATCAAGAACAGGCCACAAGATCAAAACTACATCAACAACTATCGCTAGATCTCAAAAAGAAAAGAAGACTTTGACCATTCTTTAGAGATTCAGCGCTGGCCCTAGATCACTAACTTGATCAATGACCTAGATCCTATTTTTAGAAAACTTGACTTAACTTAACTTTTAATCAAGTTCATCTGGAGATTCTATGACTAGGGAAATCTCCAAGTAGCCAGATAAATTCTTTAACCTTGGTCACATTTTGAGACTTGGCGCATACCACACGATCAAGACAAGAAAAGAACCCGATCAACGACCCGTGTTGAATCGCTAGATGAAAGCATGGATTTAACTATTATCTAGAGATTCAGCACCAACCGCACATCTAAGAGAAGATCGATGATCTACACACAATCTCACAATCCTTCACTTAACCCTGAGTCCATTCGGAGATCCATTGACCAAAGCAAAATGAAAACCACGTCCTGACTTGTGTTAGATTATGAGATTTAGAGATAAATATATCTCTAAATATCCAAATGAGTTCCTTGACCATAGTTACATTATGAGATTAAGCACCACCACAAGATTAGATTAATATCAATGGCCTGCATTGAACTCCCAATAAAAAGTTGACTTTGACTTTGTCCATCAATCTAGCGCCAACCACACAAAAAATATTGAGATCTACAGCCTGCTCGCAATCTCTGAATGAAAAGAGAATATTCCATATCATTCTGAGATTGGGAGATAAAGGTCACACCAAGTCTCTAGATAGGAGAGAAAATTCCTTGGCCGAGCACATAAAATATAGAGCATGTTGCGACTTAGATAAATTTGAAAAATTAAAGTTCACCCCGCTAGACAACATGACTTAGGAAAATACATGGCCTGCTCAAACATGACAAAAGGACACTTGACTTAAAATAGATTAAGTTACAAAAAGTAACTTTGAAATAGAATAAAGTCATGAGGGTTAGGGTTTAAGCATATTTTTCATGGTGAAGACAAAACCCTCAGGACCAGAGACCTAGAACAATTTCAGAAACATGAACAAATCATAGAACTAGGCAAATTTTTTAAAATAGATTTAATAGTGGATCCGTTTGAGGATGTGTGTCTCTTGCAGGCATAGAAAGGATTCATAATTCCTGGGAAAAGCAGAGCACCTACAAAAAGGAAACCTAACCTAAAACAAAAAATAGGAAACGACAAGGAAAAAAAACCTAAAGCTTCAGGCAAAGATCAGGATCTCTGCAAAAATTATTCACTAATCTGAAAGATCAAACTAGTCTTAACGGTCAGAGAGCATCACCAAATTCAGCCTCTAGCTTGCCTCTATCATAGAAATTTTTTTATGCTCCCTACATTTGAAACAAGCTGAAAAGGTTTCATTCATTTGTCTGATCACAAATATGACCACCTTCTATTAGCTCACCAAAAAGAAAAATATCAGCACCTCCGTCATTTGAGATAAAAATAAAATCAGACAAAAGAAAAACATGTGGCATATGTATGTTTCATTTATCAATTATAAAAAATTGAGACCCAATGCAAAAATCATTGTCCAATTCATTGTCACATCTTGGGGAAACACCATCCAACTGAGAAAGGCACTCATGTTCTGCCACATTACTGGAGTCATTATTTATAACATCTGGTTCCTCAAAGGGAAATAGATCAGAGAAAAAATAGGAAGAATGTTGATCATCATCAATACCATCATCCATATTTTCCTCTATAGAGAAACCAACTTGCATCACATCACTGGTTTACACATCCTTTTCAGAAATCTCTAAAGATTCCTTTTGCAAAGTATCAACATTGCACAAACCATAATCTTGTTGGTGGGTGGGAGGGAAAACATTAATATACTCATCCTGGACATGTGTATCTTGAACATTTGAAAGACCATCCTTCAATGGCTTAATGAAAGATTCAGAATTAAAAAAAGACTCAAAATCTACACAATTATCCCAATCAATGCTCAACATTATATCAGGAAAATCCTCATCCCTTGAATTTGAGACAACACTGATGCTTTCACCATCTAATAAATCAAATTCTTTCTTGTTGCAGGCAAGTAATGCAAAAGCACAAATAGAATAAAAAACACACATGTCAAAATTAGAATCTACTGACTCATACTCTCTATCAAACTCAATGTGTGTTGGGTGTGATGTTTCAGAGTCATCCCTTCCTGAATATCTAAGATATTCACAAGACAAGAAATCTGAATTTGTTCACTATGAAGCGAACCATTGTCATCATCTTCACCCTCCTCTGATAAGTAGTCAGTAGCAGCATTTTCACTTATCCAATCATTTTCCTCCTGCTGACCGCACAAATATTTTGCCTCATACTAAGAAAGATCATCACTTCCATGATTATAAGAGAGAGCATCCATACTAGACACATCTTCTTCATAAGTTCTATCATTCTTAATAACAAAATTACTAGGCATAACCTCATGTGTATCTTCAGGTTCATGATCTGCAACATTATTTATCCAATTCCTAATATGCACATAACATTCTTCCCTCAAGGGGGCAGACCAATGGGTTGATTCAAGAAAACAAAGCTCCAAAAACAAACCAATAAAAATAGAATCTAGAAATTCAATACCCCTGGAAGCTCATCATATGCATCACAAAACCCTTCATAAAATAAAGGTCTTGATATATCCCTTCTCCTTCTCACCTTCATTCTTATCAGCAATATACAATCCTCTTGGATGCCTTGGTCTAACAATGCAAGCTCCTCATCAAACTTATCTATTTTAACTAATACAATACTTCCATATGATTTTGCAAATGCAACTTAAAACTTGAAGCATATAAACCTCTACTCATACCCTTTTCCCTTTCTTAGTGCTTAAACCACCCAATAAAGAAACATTTATAGCTCTAAAAAATGAAATACCTGGATGTGTTGTAGTAGCTGCAAGATACTGATCTTAAGTCACCTCCAAATCACCTTCAAAGTTTTTGTAGAGTCACCACCTCTCTATAGAGGAAAGAAAAGAAAAAGATGAGATCTCTTCTCAACTTTGACGTTCTTCAAATCAGCTAGCTTAAAACACACCCCAAATATAGGGTCTTTTATTGATTCCTCTCTTGACTATGCTCATAGTCACAGAAGTCCTATCATCTTCTACCTCTATCACTGCAAGCTCACCTCTTCTTTGTAGTATTTCTTCAAACATGCACACTGGTGCAAATCAGAGAACTCAGAGTCGTCACTCACCGCATGTGAGATAGTATAGATATTTATTTAAGAACTTGGAATTTCAGACACTTTGCAATGACAGACAAAACATACTTGACTCACTTTATAAAACATGAGGGATATTTCTTTGCAATCACATGAATCTATAACCAGACTCTGGGATTGACTTAGCAAGGCAAGAAAGCAACTCACTTACACTTACTAATTATTTTTTTAATCCCTGGTAGAGTCACCATTTTTTTGGTGTTTGAAAACATTTATGCTACTTAAAGATACCAATATTCCTTGAGACTAATGTTAGGAGTGGTTAGCTCCAAGTATGAAAGCTTTGCAAGACAATTGTACCAACTATAGGGACAAGACTGTCATTTACACTTTTGGCTCTGTTAAACCAAGGTGGGTACAACTAATCCAGATAGATATTCTCTATACAACTCCTTATTACTCTGGATTTTAACAATAGATAATACTAAGAAAGTACTAAATACTAACTAGACATTCGTTAACTCTCCATTACCATGCAGGACATACAACCAACAACCACAAAATAGATAAGAATTGAAAATGGTTTTGATGTATAAAGGTGCAGAATACTAGCCCAAAACCTATAAAACATGTATCTCAACAGAAATTACTAATCCTTGATCAGTGCCTTATCCATTGGGCATATCTCAAAAGCAAATACAAAAACATGAACCAACTATTGTCAAAGATTCAAAGACATAAACATAATCATTCCAGACCAATCGCTACTTATAAGATCCTTCCGTAAACAAATCAAAATGAGTCTATGCCCTATCCAAGTATATTTCACTTGATCCTAAATCAAGAACTATGGAATAAAACATATTCATAGGTAACCCTTTGCAGTGAATCAGAAAACCCAAAACTCATAAGATTGACACCAAGGAGAGACTTGAAACTGGAATCATTGTATTAAGTATGATGAATCATGTACATGCTCTAATTTTATATGAAATACACCACTTCAATAATATGCTAAATATTACAAGAACTTTATATTCAGTTTACATACAATATGATACAGTCTGCTATATTCCTTGGGACAAAGCTTGAAACTAGCACTTGGAATCCAAGACTTTCGACCCTTAAAATAGAGAAAAGGAGGAAATCAAAGGAGAGAGTTATCTAACATAGTCCTTCTCAAAAATTAATACATTCCTTCTTCTCTGACTAATATTTCTCTAAAAATTCATGAAAATATTTTATTTGACACATCACCCAATAGGCCGCAAGGAATGATCAATCAAATAAATGCAGAACAGTCACGACATGGGAAGAGACATACCATAATAGAAAGTAGATTAGAATCCATACAAGACCACCATGCAACATTAAAAGCTATTGGGACTATAGAAAAAACCCCAACCATTCAAACAATGCCATTAAAGTCAAGTCCAGGACATGAGAAACCTCGAGCCACTCCCTTGCAAGTCTGAGAACACATTAACAAAGAAGGAAAACACAAAGACATATTTAAAAATTCAAATTTTAGTTACAATGGCTAGTCCCTGGCATGGAATCCCTATCAATGACTGAGATCAAATCCTTTTCCATCTTTAAAATGTGGTCGTAGATCTACTTTAAGTTACCCAGGCCCTGACTAGATCTTGCCAAGTGTCAACATGGCACAATGCCTTGAAGGTTAAAAAAATTCATCTTGCACATTGAGGCTTCACATCGGACATCAGATCAATATGTCATATATCCTTTTCCAGTTAACTAGCCTTTGAATCAAAGCATCTCATTTCATTTTATCTCAAAATCTCCCAATAAACCTGACCTGACTTGGATCAACCATGATTAGATCTAGAGATTCCGAGATAAGGAATTCTCTAAGTCGCTGAATAAAATCTTGACTCAAGATTAGATCTAAAGATCAAGCTCAGGCCACAAATCAAAACTACATCAATGAATATTGCTAGATCTCCGAAAGAAAAGAAGACTTTGATCATTATCTAGAGATTTAGCGCTGGCCCTAGATCACTAACTTAATCAATGACCCAGATCATGTTCTCATAAAACTTGACTTAACTTAACTTTGACTTAGGTTCATCTAGAGATTTTGCAACTAAAGCAATCTCCAAGTTGCTAGATAAATTCTTTAACCCTGGTCACATTATGAGACTTGGCACAGACCACATGATCAATACAAGAAAAGAAATCGATCAATGACCCTCGTTGAATCGCTAGATGAAAGAATGACTTTGAATATTATCTAAAGATTCAGTGCCAACCGCACATTTGAGACAAGATCAATGATCTGCACGTAATCTCACAATCCTTCACTTAACCCTGATTCCATTAAGAGATCTAACGACCAAAGCAAAATGCAAACCATGTCCTGACCTGGGTTAGATTATGAGATTCAGAGATAAAGTTATCTTTGAATCTCTAAATGAATTCCTTAACCACAATTACATTACAAGATTAAGCACCACCACAAGATTAGATCAAGATCGACGGCCTACGTTGAATATCCCAATAAAAGAGTTGACTTTGACTTTGTCCAGCAATCTAGCACCAACCACACGATCAAGATTGAGATCTACAGCCTGCGTGCAATCTCCTAATGAAAAGAGCATATTCCATATCATTTCGAGATTGGGAGATAAAGGCCATGCCAAGTCACCAGATAAGAGAGAAATTTCCTTGGTCGAGCACATAAAATATAGAGCATGTCAGAACTTAGATAAATTGGCAAATTAAAGTTCACCCTACTAGACAACTTGACTTAGGAAAAGACATGGCCCCGCCCAAATATGAGAAAAAGACACTTGACTTAAAATAGATTAAGTTACAAAAAGTAACTTTGAAATAGAATAAAGTCATGAGGTTTAGGGTTTAAGCATATTTTTCATGGTGAAGACAAAACCCTCAGAGCCAGAGACCTAGTAAAATTGCAGAAACATGAGCAAATCACAGAACTAGGCAAAATTTTTGAAATAGGTCTAACATGGCCACTTTTCCTCTATGTCCATAAATGTTGAACCATCCGTAGGTATTAAAATAATGTCATCTTGAATTCTATTGTGTGCTTGCTAATCCATAAATTATGCCAAGCTAGTGCACTTGAATAATCATTGCATGTGTGGAGTAATGGGAATACAACAAAGAACCTTACGAGGCATCTTTTTTATTATTTGATCTATTTGATATCTACTCGTATTACATTCAAGACATTCTATTGCAAATTCATTTTTTTTATGATATCTAATATGACCATTGGGACAATCATATATTGCTTGATACTACAATCCAATATCGTTCATAATGGCAGATAATTCTCGGTATGAGCGAGGTAGAATATTTGATGGTGGTAACAAATCTCACCTATCAAGCTACGAAAAAAAATATAATTTGTTAATATAAAGAATATTAATGGTACATGATTCACCCTTTATTAATTATAATGACATATATGACATACCTTAACATACGTGAGATTTTTATGTTGGATAAACCATTCATAACCTTCAAGTTCACCAACACCAATACAACAGAGAAAAGAGTTGTCTATGAGCCTTTGTAAAGGGACTCGTATGCCTTCTCAAGTAGAATTAAACCATGAACAACATCAAGGTCATCTTTATCATCATGATCAACTATGCTAGTACTAAATGTGTCATGGATACATGTACTTGTGTCATCCTCTTCAATTTTGTTTTCTGGTGCATGATCATCATCTTCCATGGGATCATTATCTTTAGCTTCGATATTCACACCTTCATGTTCCTCCACTTTGAAAACCATAATCTTCTAGTTGTGGTGGTCCATATCATGTGCCCTGGTGTGCTCTACCTATATAAAAATGATCAACATAAATAAACCATGATCAAGATCTCATCATCAAGTGATTTCTTATGTATATAAATTGTTAAAACAATATAATGAACAACTTACCATGGATAATAACTGTGTCCCCCTTCAATGTGACCATGCTCCCTATAATGTTTCTTATTTGTTTTAATTGGAAGTCTTCTAGTCTTCAAGCCCTTACAAATTTTGCAGGGACAATAACATTTTCCATCACCTTTTCTTTTCAAGTTAGCCCACAATCTAGCAATTGTCTCCTTATTTTTCTCTTCGCTCATATTATCTGACATGGTCTTTCTTCACAGGAAAAAAAATTGGGCTATGGAAACTTCGGTCTATAACCTTCACAAACTACACAAAATAATATCGCAAGTACGGAAGTCTTCTTAGAACTAGTTATATAGAAGCTGAAATAATAGTTATGAAATGATGTTTCAATATAATATACCAAATTAAAATACTTAAACATAGAAAAATTGCAAATTGAACCAAAACCATTTAAAATTCAACATACTAACATAGTACTCGGGTACTCCAACTACTCGGTGTGGGGACGTCCCAGGGATAGGTACTTCGAGGTTTCGTGGAGATCAACATAACGCCAATTTCAAAGTCTAACTTACTGGTAACAATTATTTAGAGTAAGTCTGCAACAGTTGGGTCCCACCCACATTTTAGGCTGGTTTCATTATTAGCCTGATACTTGAGAAAGAGTTGAATCCACCAGAGTAAAAAAAACAATACTCCTCTCATCAATAAGAGCAATGAGATTAAGGACTTATATTTAAAAGCATATTAAAAAGGAATAAGAGATAGGGTGAGAAAGACACCATAAATAAAAGTATAGCTTTACAAAGAAAAGTATAGCTTTACAGAGAAAAGCCTCTTAAGCTCATCAATTAATAGGTAGGAGATATTTTCCATAAAAAGTCAAAGTGTGATATTTCTATAAGGATTAAACTATGTAGTTTTTTTAGTTAAACTCATTGACCCATGTTTCATGAGTAGTGGTTCACTCATCATGCTTAGGGGTTTGTAGTAGCTCAAGGATTTGTAGAAAAAGTTCAAGATAGGTTACAACCAAAAGAATCCCTCAAGAAAAAAGTTCCTTATGCCCTATTTTCTTATTTCTATAATAGATTTCATGGTACAGAGTATGAACCTATCTAGAGTTTGGTGTGGACCATGTAATGAAGGATCTTGGTTGTGCTTGAGTAGCTAAGGGTGATTATTTGCAAGTATCAATCCCCATCGTGGGATTTGAGACCCCTACGAGGTCACCATCAGGTATCTAAGGTGATGATCCCATGGAGGGACCTAAGACACTACCAGTGAAATGGTCCCAAAAAACATGAGTACATTTTACTAGTTAATTCCACATTTAAAAATATCACAAAACAAGCCATGAAACATAAGGAAATTTTACTACTTAATTCTACATTTATAATATCATAGTACAAGTGGATTCCTCATACCTTATTATTATCTCATACATAAGTAATTAATTTCTTATCATATCCTTCTAGAACACCCTTAGGTATTATAGCTACTAATCTAATTCTTGGCTACTTCAGGGAAGACATGGAAGATGCATATACACTGCACTAATAGTTACAATGCATTCTCTTTAATTTCAAAGAAAAGAAGGCATTAGGCCTAAATAATTATAAGAAGAGAATGGATAAGAAAAATACCTTTATCTCAATACAAAGAGGCTGCCATCAAGGCCCCAATAACCCTCTCACTTTACCTAGAAAAATAAAAATAAGAAACATATTTTAAAGAGAGAAGGGGATGAGACATAAAATTTAGATTCTAAAACATTGAGGTTCATTCATTTCCTATAAATAATTCTAATGCCCTATAGAAGGAAATAGAAATAGTATAGTCACTTTCATGGAATGTGGAGGACAACCATAGAGGGATAGGGGAGTCCACTATACAATTCACTAAATAAATAAATTATTCTATTAATAACTTGCATACATAGCGTTGGGAGAAAATGTCAATGAGCTAAAATAATAATTTGCAAGAAGGTTTAATGTCAAAATAGATAGAGTTTCTTATAGTAAGATTGATAAATATAGGAACATAGATATAATGAGTAAATAAATCCAACAAACATATAACTCAAAATGCTTAAAATCTACTATCTAGCATAGAACCTTAACAAAGTAGAGGATTGTTTTTCATTCTCAGTTGGGGAAAACTTATGTTGGATATGGATAAATTAGGTGCATCAAAAATTTGTTTATGAACAATATAACCATAAAGGTATCTTATATTATTTGATGAAAATGGTGCCATAAAGGTATTGCTTGATTGAAGGTTCCAGTACTAGTGGGGATCTATTTGCTTGTTGTGGATAATTGACATGATTAATGGATTCTAACCCGTTGAATAGAGTATGTGATCAGGGTATGATGGTAATATTCTGAATTACTCTTGTATGGTAGTATATGGATGATATATTGTTTTTTTATCAAAATTAATGGATTTCTGATAGTGTGGACAAGGATAGTTCACTGTTTGGTATACAGAGATATATAATTATTTTGTGATCAAGAAATAGGGCCAAGGATTTGAAATGAGGACAAGAAATGGAAGACTCATGAAGATTTGGTTGAAGGTGTGAAGGTAACAACTTGTTCAAAGGGTATTGTTTAATTGTTCTTGAAAGCATTATTTGAGAATGTGGTGTGGTCAGTTGTTGCTACTAACCTTTAACTTAATGATTTTGAGACTATTAATGATGTCTTTGGAGAGAATGTTATACTTATTTGTAGAATTCAATTTCTATAATCTAAGATCTCAAGGCCTAAGATGTAACATGAAGCATTGATTGATTGTAGTCCTTGAAACACTAATGATGCATAGATGATAGAAGTATTTAAAATTATATTATAGGAGATGATGCTAACAATGTTGTGATAGATCACCTCTCACAATTTTGGTGATGCAAGATTCCTTCAAGTGGAATGTGGTTGATGCAAGGTAATTTGAGAAGCTTAAGGAATACATGTATACAAATCCAGTTCAACTACTCTATATATTTCTAGAACATTCATTATGGAATTTGATGTTTTAGGATATGGCATAGGAGTAGGTTACATGCAAGAAAGAAGACTCATAGTATTTGAGAGACATCAACTTAAAGGTCAGAATTCATTGAATACAGTTTTGGGAAGGAAATGTTGGCTATCTTGCATGAAATTAAACAATGGAGACTTTACCTAATGGGAAAATACTTTAAGGTAAAAATAGACTATGGTAGGCTCACATATTTCTTGAAATAGAGGTTTTCATTTGAAAAATGGTCACAAATATCTAGAGATATGACTTTGAGATCATATATAAGATAAGGCAAGGATAATGTTGTGGTTAATCCTCTAGTAAGGAGGGACGAGTCACTATTGTACACCATTTCCATTTTAAAAGTATATTGGATAAATGAGGCAAGAAAAGAGTGGGAGGACACAAATACTAAGACTCTCACTGAGAATATCCAATAGGATTCAAATGTTTCAGACATATATGAATGCAAAGGAAATGTTTAATGGTAAGACACATTTCACCTAAACAAGAATTCAATACTTAAGTTTAAGATGTTTGGTAGAACTACGTGCTTCTCTAGTAGCTGGGCACTTTGGATTCTTGAAAACTTATTATATAATTAAGAAAGATTTCTTTTCCGAGGGGTTAGTGAGTGATGTTAAAAAAATTGCAATAGAATGCATGATATGTCAATAAAATAAAGGAGGGACAATTAAGACTCTATGTCTTCTTCAACCCTATCTATCCCAAGGTGGGAGGAGGTATCTATGGATTTCATCATTGGTTTTCCCAAATTTGAAAGAAAATAAGTCACTACGGTTGTTGTGGATTGTCTTAACAAATATGCACATTTGTGTTTTGGCACACCCAAAACATCGTTGCAACAAATTTTATGGATACTTGAAAGACTACATGGAACTTCAAAAGTTATAGTATGTGATCATGATCTTATATTTACAAGTAAATTTTGGGTTGACTTGTTTTCATCTTTGGGAACTAATCTTACTCGTAGCTCATTATATCATCCCCAATTTAATGGATGTGGTCAACAAATGCTTGGAAGGGTACCTTTTATGTTTTACTTCAGATAAACAAGAGAGATGGACATAGTGACTACCACTAGAAAAATGACATAATAACACTTCTTTTCATCCTTATTCTAAGATGCCTCCATTTTAGGCTCTACACGGGTACCAATTATTGTCAATCACCTATTCATTGCCAGTGCACCAAAAAAGGCTCAAACAATTGAAAAGTACATGCATCATCAACAAGAGGCACTTGTGTGCTAAAAATGTGACACTTATATGAGTCATTATATTCAAGATTTCTCAAGAATGAGGTCTCAAATGGCGACTTGGAGTGCAAGGGTTTGTAATGGAGGCCCTCAGTTTAGACCTAGTTATGCCCATGTAAGTACACCATGAAATGAGAGATTCAAAGAGAAAGAGAAAGAACGCTAGTCTCCATGATCACCAAATATGTATTTCAAATGAGAATGAAAGCTATTCTATATGATAAAAATGCATGGAAGGAAACTAATCTATATGATAACAATGCATGAAAGGAAATATGCAAATTAATCTATGAAGGAAATATGAAAGATTAATCTATGAAATGAAATATGAATCTAAACTAATATGAATCTAATATAAATAGATTGCCATGGATGCATGAGAGAAGAAGACAAGAAGAAGAAGTTGCATGGTTCAAGCTCAAATGCTCAAACTCTCCTCCAAGATCTCTCTCCAAACATGCAGCATAACAATAGCATAAAAGTGTATATCCAAATGAGGAGAGGTTTCCTTTTAAAGAGCAATGGACGATAGAGAATAAGAGGTAAAAAGAAATGATCAATGGTGGAGATTAAATCTTGGTTTATCCATGTGCTCATATCTTCAAAAGGCAAAATCAAAGGCTATGATTAAGAGGCAAAAAGCCCACCACTTAGGAATATGTGTAGAGAAAAATGAATTTTTATTTAATTTATTTCCTTTTTTCATCACAAAGAGAGATTTAAGTGGGGATTTTATTTAATTAAAAGAGGGATTTTCTTTTAATTAAATAAGATTATTTTATTTAATTAAAAGGGATATTTTAATGAAATAAGATAATATTATTTAATTAAGAGAGTTTAATTAAATAAGATAAGATAATTTAATTAAAAAGAGATTTTAATTAAATAAGATTATTTTATTTAATAAAAAAGAATTGTTTTCTTTTAATTAAATAAGATAATTGGTGAAATGATCAAACTTTAGGAAATATTGAAATAATTGAATTAATTACGATTTGATCAAGGAAATTGATTTGAACTAAAATGTTGCAAAGCATTGATTTAGGAATTTGATAAATTGATTCTGTCATTTGATAAATTGAAGAATGGGGGCCCATAGTCAAAGAATGCAGTTGAAGTGTGAGATCGATTTGGGATCACAAAACAACCCAGACATGTGATCGAAAGATGAGAACACATCAGGACAAATATGAGTTGATTGAAAAAGACAAGGTCAACACCCCTGTAAATAGGTAATTGACATGTCCAAGATAAGAATCTCAAGCAAGGTTTCCCCAAGCGGAGTAATTGATAGGATTGATAAAGCTAAATCAAGGATTGAAGTTTGATAGGTACTGCCCCCTTGTGATCAAAATCAAAATGAGATAGAGGAGAAACAACAAATTGATAAATTTGATCAAATCAAACTAAAGATAAGGTTCTTGATGTAAGATAAAAGATATAAAGATCACAGAACCAAGGTAGATCATCAAGCATGAAAGATTATGCCTCAAGGTCGAATTAGAAGAAAAAAAGTGGGGTGAAGGCGAATGGAAGATAGAAGTTTGGAAGAGGTGGAAATAAATGGAGAGAAGAAAGAGAATTTGCCTTAAGAGAGAGAATGCCCAAAAATCAATCAACTGTTTAAGATACAAAATTTTGATTGAGATCACAAAAGAAGAAAAGGAAATGAAGATCAAACATGACCACAGTTGATTAAAAGTCCACAATAAAAATGAAGGAAACCCTCTCAAACTCATAATGCAGCCTAAAAATGCAAATTAACATGAAGTCTAACAATGCAGGCTACATGAAAATGCAAAGGTGTACTTGCAATAGAGAAAATGTAACATAGGACTTTGTGTTCATCATTCATTAGAGAATTTTAAGGAACTTATTTTCATCATTGGGCCATTATTAACCGACATCGAAAAATCACACAATCATCACTAGTCACAAGCGCAAGTATGAAGATATGAATGTGATTTATATCGGGTTGGAATGTGGAAAGATTCTAACATAAGCATCAAAGACATAAAGGTCAATATGATTATGATGTTGGCTTACCCAATTTAATGTAGCAAAACCACAATCGCATCAAGGCATAGATGCTAGGATGACCAGAAGAACGGTTGTGCGAAAATAGTCAAGGATGAAGCCTCAAATCTCCTAAGTGTTTCAAGGGAACAACAAGAGACACTCAAGAGTTTCAAGACCACACCCACAAGAAGAAAGTAAATAAAAACATGCTCTATGCCCCAAGTCCTCTAGCTATGCATCCCGGAGAGACTTATTAGATAGGGACACTCAACGAAAATCAATAACAGATAGCACACAAAGAAAAGATCATGACATAGCTCAAGAATTAAGTGTAGTGTTTAAAAATTTAAGTGTGTTAACTGATACTGAGTTCCGAGGATAAGGATTTAATGCTTGCAAGCAGGTAAGATCACATGACAAAACTGGGTAAGACCAAACCGATAAGTGTTGAAAAATACTCGATGTTAGGGGTTGTATTGAAAAATACAGTTGGGGTGGTGTTAAAAAAACACTGTTTGTGAGATGTCCTAAAGACTAACGCATCTAAGAGACCAAATTTAACATAGTTGTGCCCCCTAGAAAAAGACAAAGACCAATTCCAGACCGAGGCGACAAGGACAAGGCATGATGGAGAAAGGCTAAGTGTCGATGACACATGCTAAGAAATAGGGGTGCAAAGGCCTCAAGTAGCGCTTGTTTCCAGGTTTTCACCACTTGGATTACAATTTTTTGCTACCAAGGCGCCTGTTTCCAAGTTTTCACCAAGGCACTTTTTCTATTTTTTTTTTTAATTTTTGATTTTTTTGATTTTTTTGTATTTTTGGAATATATTTTTTTTTCAAGATACATCAAAGTTCCTATTGCTAGGTTTTCACTAAGATGATCATTTTTTCAGGACATTTTCTAATTTTTAGAAATTTTGACAATATACCATTTTTTTGGATTTTTTCAGGATCAATAAGTATGTAAAAAGGGTGCCCCCAGACAGAATGGGCATCATGGATAGAACTTCTTCAGGTGAAAGACATTGATAGGATCAGGTAGCTTCTCTCCCTCTACTGTAGATAGTAAATAAACATCTGAACCAAAATTTTTTGTAATGATGTAAGGTTCAAGACAATTAGGTTCAAATTTTCCCTTTTGATCTCTATGCTGTTGATTCTTAGGATTTTCATGTAGGACAAGATCTCCTACTTGGAATTCTCTAGGGAGAAACTTTTTTTTGAAGGATTTGGACATGTGCTTTTGATAAACCCTCATATGGTCAAATGATGCTTGATGTTTCTCATCTAGAAGTTCTAACTCTTGAAGTCTCATGGCACAGTTGTCTTCATCTGTAACTGGACCTTTGAGGGAAACTCTAAGTGAAGGAATCTCAACCTCCAAAGGTAACACTGCTTTAGTGCCATATGCAAGGGTAAAAGGAGTAGCCCCAGTAGGAGTATGAATACTCATTCTATAGGCCCACAAAGCCAGATTTATCTGTAAGTGCCAATCTCTACAATTCTTATAGACTGTTCTATGTAATATTTTAAGAATGGTTTTGTTGGATGCCTCTGCTTGACCATTTCCTTGCGGGATTAAATGGAGGACCAATGTTGTTTAATCTTGAATTTATTGCAGAGTTGTTAAATGTCCTTATTTTTGAAATGGCCTCCGTTGTCAGTGATAATCTCGGAAAGCACTCCATATCGACAAATGATATGGTTCAGAATGAATAGAGAGACTTTCTTGCCTGAGGCAGCAAAAATTGGGACAACTTCTACCCATTTAGTGAAGTAAACAGTAGCAGTGATAATAAACTTGTGTCCACCTGATGAGTTGGGATGAATCTTCCCAACAAGATCAAAGTCCCAGTGCTAAAATGGCCAATGAGATATAGAAGGAATGAGCTCCCTGCCTGGAGCATGTATCAGGTTACCATGTTTTTGACATTTTTCACATGACTTTGCAAAATCTAATGTGTCAATCTGCATCATAGGCCAATAGTACCCCACCCTAAGCAACCTTTGGGCCATGGAAAGACCATTGGAATGTCCCCCACAGATTCCCTCATGGATGTCAACTAACGCTTGATCAAATTCTTCCTTTTCTAAGCATATAAGAAGTGTTCCATCTAGACCCCTTCTACATAGATCACCAGAGATAAGGGAATGGCGAGAGGCATTTCAAGTAAGGTTTCTACGTCTAGATCGGTTAAAGGTTTTAGTAATAATGTCAACACGAAGGTATGAGTAAATGGCACCATAATGGGATGACTCACGACCAACAAGGGTACAAATGACATGGCTTTCTTGGGAGTCATAGATAGGGTGATGTAGCTCTTCCACCAGGAATTCAAATATAGATTCATGCTGCTCTAACTGAAGGAGTGAAGCAAGTGTAGCCATGGCATCAACTGCTTTGTTCTTTGTTCTAGGGATTTTTTGAAATGTGACAAATGTGAAGTATCGTTTCAAGGAATCAACCATTTGCTTGTAAGGTACCAGTTTCTCATTTTTTTTTTGATATTCATCATTAACTTGGTTGATTATTAGCTGTGAATCCCCATAGATGTGTAACTCCCTGATTCTCCATTCTATGGCCATCTTAAGTCCATTTGTTAAAGCTTCATATTAAGCAATGTTGTTTGTACATGGGAATAATAATGTGTAAGATTTAGGAATCGTGTACCCATGAGGAGAAACAAACAACACACCTGGTTCAATAAGCACTAAAGATCTATGTTGAAATTAGATAGGAAGACGATCAAGTACCTCATCCTTAGGTTCCTCAGAGAGGTTTTTACCCTTGGATATGTCATTTCTTTTTACTTTTTTCGGTTTTGACACCTCCACACAGTGGTTTTCGCCATCAGAACTCCTATTCTTTTAATTTTCTTTTCTTTTTATCTCATGACTAAGGTACTTGATGTCTAGCTCTGTCATGCTGGTAGCCAGTTCACTGGTGGAAGAGACTACGGGTTCAATGGAATTTAGGTAATAGACTATCTCATAATCATTCTTAAATGTTAAGAGCTCAGGTTCTTGATAGCGTTGGGACTAATCAATGAGATCAGGATGAACAACAGGCAAGTCAACGACTAGTTCAAGGTTATAAATGTGAATGATATTATCATTGGTGACTGAAGAGTCAGAGTTCGTCCAATATCCTTCTAAGCTACCCAAATCAGGATTCGTCCTAACAAGCGAAGAATCATCCGCTAGGCAACATGTGGGTTCGAATCCTCTAATCCTACACGTGACTCATCAGCTTCTTCAGGTTGTGAACTATAAGTGTGGATGACATCAACATCCAGGTCAACTGTGGAAGGCTCTAAGAAGGAGTCCCATTCATACTCATATGAACTTGTGTCTGAACTGTGACTAGGATGCTTACACCATGAAGGTTTGGGACATCGTGATGTGGAAGGTCTAGCGTCATCAAGAGTAGCACCTTCTCTTTCCATTAAACGAACAATATTTTTTCATTGACGTTCTCTGAAAGAATCTTCTACATCCGATTCTTGTTATAAAGTTGCAACCGACGCATGAGTGACTGGAATATCTGAATCTCCCATAGGAGTTTAGTGGAAGGGACCCAATCTTCACACATGTCTTTCTAATTTTTCAAATTAGGTATGTATTATGGTTCATCCTCACTATCTGAATTATCAAGGATAGGAGTAGTGTGCTTGTTGTGATTTTCAAAGCCTAGGCCAATCGGCTTCTTAGACTTGCGTCCAAAAAGAGCATGATCAAGAGGTTCAGCTCTAGCATCCAATCTATGATTAAGAGGGCCATGTCCAAGATATCCCATCTGTCTAAAAAAAGTATACCCTCGTCTATAAGCTTTAGGAGAGGGAGAGAAGTTCTCATTGTGCATATATTTCTCTTCTCTATAGATCCAGTCTCGAACAAATGTCTCTTCTTTCTCATATTGAATAGGCACCGAGGATTCCACAAATGTGCCAAATAAAGTCATAGCTGAAGAGGAGGGTCTCTTTTATTGTGAAGGTTTTCCATACGACCGAGATGAAACTGGTAATGTTGTGAGGGAGTTGACTTGAGTTTGTCCTTACATTCAGCTAAGGTTGCATCGAAATCTTCTGCTTCTCTATTAAGGGGAACATGAGTTCCTACTAAAATTGAGTTAACAGATTAAGTGTTATCCCCAAGTATACAAATCTCTATTCCATTGTAAGGGAACTTAACACACTGATTATAGGTAGATGACACCGCTTGCATTTTATGAATCCACAATCTACCGAGCAAGATATTATACGCAAGGGGACCATCATCAACTATTTGTAATAAAATATCTTTTTCAATAGGGCCAATCCAAATAGGAAGGATGAAAAACCCCTTGGAACTTCTTTCCACCTCATCATAGGCTTTGTTGGTGATCCTTTTCCTGGTATCTATGAATTTTTCATAATAACCCAACTCTTTCAAAAGACTAAAGGAATAAATATTAAGACCAGCACCCCCATCTATCAACACGCGCCTAACACGGGTTATATGGATCGTGACCTCAATATGAAGAGTAAGATTGTGTGGGTGGCTCAAAGCTTTATCATCATCCTCCAAAAAGGTAAGGTAATGAGGGATAGAAATGTGGTTAACCATGTTCTGGAATTGATCGACATCTAAGTTGTTGGGGATGTTTTTCATGCGCAAAGCATCCTCAAGGACTTTCTTGTGTCTCGGGGACAATTCTAAGAGCTCAAAGATCAAAATCTGAGCTGGGATTCTCTGCAATTGATCAACAATACTATAGCTTGACTTAGGATTAACCGCTGGTTTCAAGGTGATATTATTGGATGCCACTTGCTTAGGTTTACTCAGTTGACTCGAATTGGATCCTCTAATGACAACAGGACCTTGGCTTCGTGTGACAACATTAAGAGTTTGAGATGACACTCTAGAGTTAGGACCCCTTAGCACCACGACGGGTTCTTCATCAAAGATAGGAGGATAGTCCACATCTAGATCATAACCATAGGGATCTTTACCCCTCATCATATTGACATTTTCTTCTACATATTCAAGCATGTCAATCTTTTCATTTTCAAGGATGTCAATCTTTTCATTTTCAAGAATGGTTCTAGAGTAACGAGAGCATTTTCGTCTCCACCTTTGCAAGAAAGTGACAAAGGATTCCCCTTGATTTTTCTTTAAGTTGCATAAGTCCAACATGGTGATAGATCTTGAAAGGTTGTATGAAAAGTGTTGAACAAATCTGTGGACAAGCTCTTTGAAAGTCTTGATGGGAGGAGTTACGTTGGTGAACCATTTCATCGCTTGACCCTTAAGACTCCTTGGGAAAAATCTCATGAGGTACGAGTCATCTTGATGTAACTCAAAACTTGTGGTATAAAATTGGCGCATGTAATCATGTGGATCTCCATTCCCATCATACTTGTCATATTGAGGGATCTCAACCTTTCTAGGGAAGTCTTTCATGTTAACACTTTTGTCAAAAGGATTAGGACAAATTGAATCAAGTGAGAACAAATTCTTGGGTGCTAACATCTTTTCCATCATGATCTTAAGTTGTTTGATCTCCTCTTCTTCAGATGGACCTTGCTTATTAATATTTTTGTCCACATCAAAGTTGTAGGGGACTCTAGCACCCTTGTTGATTAAAGTCTCTAGGAACTTGTCTTTGTTTTGCTCTAAATATTTCTCCACATACTGCTGGAAGAGTGGTTCTTGTTGCATTTTCATAAAGTCTTGGGAGTTGAGGTCAAAACTTGAGCTACTACCCCCATATTATGAACCATAATGAGCACGTTGTGAAGGTTGTTTTGATTTCCTAGGAGGTGTTAGTCTCCTATAATGATCGTGTCTTGAAGCCCTTCTTCCTCTAGGGCTAGGATATTGTGATGGCATCCTTGAACATCTTCCACTTCGTAGAGTCTCAGGAGAAGTAGATGGAGGAGAGTTATTTCCACCACTAACACGCATGTTATTAATTCATTGAGCCAAGAGTCCATCTTGCTCCTCCTAGAGGGATTTCTTTTCTATTTCCAATAAGGTTTGTCTCTCCAACTCTAGGAGTCTAAATTGTTCTTCCTTTTCAGCTTGTTCATCTAGGAAGGCTTTCTTTTCACGCTCAATTCTCTTAAGTATTTCACTTGTGTATCTTGAAGATGTTTTGAGCAGTGTGTTGGGACTGAAAAACACAGTAAGGGTTTTGAAGTACCATGTGGAAATTTTGCAATCTGAAGCCCTATGATCATTTTTGTGCCTATTTGCCTTGATGAAATTCTGAGGTCTACCATGCATGTCAAGTACTCATTGACTCTTTTTTAGGCATTTGAAGACATCCCAGTTCATTAATTTCAAGTTTTGAGTTATTTCGTGATGTCTTGTTTTGAGCACTTGTCAAAATCTACATTTGTGCCCAAGTGTCAATCTGTTGTAATAGGCCTAGTTTTCCTTTGAATATCTTGCACCCATAAATGTTTCATGACCCACCACTTTGGTGATGTTTAGTATGAATATCAAAGAACTTATATTTCAAATCCCAATTCATTTTGATATGTTTTGATTAGGTTTCAAACCCCTCAAAGTTGGTAGTTTACTGTTGTCATGCATTGTGTAATTGATCAGAATTTCGAGTAGCCTTGTTTGACTGACTGTAAATTTTGACCTAGTGACCTAATTGAAAAAATTCCTTTTGTACTCCATTATAGAGGTCAAATACTTCTTTAATTTCCATCTTCAAGTTGTGACAAGTCTATTTGGTCAAGTTGCTAAGCCCATTCCATTTGCAGTTTCTATCAGTGTGCCAAACTGTCAAATGCAGATTTTTGAATGACCTACTTTGAGGTCTTACAATTTCACACCTGGTTGAGTGAAATGGATAATTGAAAGTTCCCCTATATTTTAGGCATGGAAATGTGCTATCTTGATGATTTTCAGGTCATGATGAATCCGTTTGCCCAGTTTGCCAATCTAATTCTGTTTACAGTTTCTAACAATTTGATGCAAATCAATTACACAGTTTGGTCAGAGGCCCTGTTTCTGAGGTTATATCTTGAATACTGTGATTGGTCACATCAGTTAAATGGTTTCCCTAAATTATAGACCAAATTTTCTTCAAGTTTGCAAGGTTTTAGATCCTGAGGATTTTGTTTGCACACTTTCCAAGTTTCTTTCCATTTGCAGAAATCAGTATTCCTCATGTTTTCTATTTTTTGCATCTTTAAGTGGCTACTTTCAAGGGGACCCCAAATGTGTCTAGATTATTTTCAAGAGCCACCCTTATAGATCTATATTCTCCATATCACATACTTCCATTATCCAGAGGCTCGAATTCCCAGGAGGTCTCTTGGCTTGTTTGCAAAGGCGAAACCAAATGCATTTCATTATTATTTGACAGGGTAATTTGCAGAATTATCCTGAAGAGGTGACTTGGATGATTAAAATATTTTGACCTATTTACTTTCATCAGATTTCACTTGGAAGTAAGGAAGAATGTTAGCCATGGAATGTGTGTGCCCAGCACCGCTCTCAGGTTACTTGTTTTCGTCAGTTTTTGAAGCTAGTTCTAGAGGCTAATTGTTATTAGTGTGATCAGTTTGCAGAGGTGTAAAAGTTATCTCTATACACATAAATAGCTCTATGGAAAGGTGAATTTACCATTATATGAGAACCCACTGAGAATTCCAGAGGCCTACTTCTCATTGAGCATAGTTTGAAGTTCTGGAACCATTCTTTCACAAGTTCTCGAAACAAGTTTTAATGGTAATTGATAGTTTGTGATTGGCACAAATTGGAAAATCATGAGTCTTTTTGCAAGCTTCTATTTGAAGAGTGGATGTGTTGAAATCATGAATACGACTGGTGAAGACAATAAATAATAAGTAACACAGCAAGCATGTGCGCAAGTTGTCTGAAGGGAGTGAAGTTTTAACAAAGCATTTAAAACCAATAAGCAAGCAGCCATAGCTGATTGAAGGAGAAACCAACGTAGCAAAATGTGGAACCATAAATAAGGAATTTTAATTTTTTTTTTTAATACCATTCATGGGCTGCATAGAAAATGGAGAAGAAGGCAGTGGAAGTTGTTTGGGAAAGATTGAATAAAGTTTTTGCAAACATGAATTTGCAGGAGATAAAAAATAGTCATATTGCGGGGGGCATAACTTTAAATTACACCGTTGGATTGGGCTCAATTGGGGATATGTTTTCACAAACCTAATTCTCCAGATTCTCACTGGAGAGATCTTCAAAATTCTTCTTGGTGCTCAAGATATAGTCGACTGTGTGCATCAATGTCTAAACTCCCCATAACAATCACAAAGAACATTAATCCCACATTGCATGTGCATGGTCAATTTTTAGTATTTATATACTAAAGGGCATCATATATGAAATAAGTAAAAGAACCAAGAGGCCATTTGGTGGGCCTCTTGGATGCATACTTAGTGTGTCATGGGGCCCCCATATTTTGGACAAAAATGCACAAGAATCTTCAAAAACACAAAAACCCAATATCCCACATTCATGCCACAGAAGGATTTCGAAATCCTTGTATGCAACAAGCCTCAATATGATATATGAAGAGAAAGAGGAGACTATGATATATGAAGAGAAAGAGGAGACTATGGGCGCACGCATGAGCTGGGGGCTTGCCTCAAAAAATGTGCCCGAGGAGAAGACATCCAAATTTTGGTGGGGCCCGCAGCGATGATGTGGCAGATGACTAGGCATAAGAGGCTGCGTGTTTGGGCATGAATCTCAAGGTGGCCAAAATCAACGAATGGCTTAATGGCTTAGTGAGAAAGTTGCAAGGAAGATAAGCTTAAGCCATCAAGCCATTGGTCCACATGGCACAAGTGACAAGTGGCACCCAGTGGATCAGTCAGCAAATCAGAGGATGCCACATGGCGCCCAGTTGGTACCAAGTGGCGCAAATCAAATGCAGTTTAGAGGCACCAATCATAAATTGACACATGGCGCCAAGTGGACCTTTGGACCAATCAGAAGGTGACACTTGGTGCATTTTGGTGAGATGTGCAATTTTCAAATAATTTTTTATTTTATTTCATTTCAACAAGTGGGTTAACTAGTGTGCAAGTTGACAAAAAATCAAAGGTTGACTTAATGGCTTAATGGAAAGATGCTCACTATCTACCCATTAAAGTGACAAGTGTCGCATTCTGGTGCATCCAGGGGAAATAATGAATTAATTGAAATAATTAATTAAATCCATCACAAATGACAAAGGACTAAAAAGTGAGCAGCTTCAACAAGATCTAAGGGCTGACTCAATGGCTTAATGGAAAGATGCTCACCATCTAACCACTAAGCCATTAAGCCTAGGTGACAAGTGTCACAATGAGATAAAATCTGGAAAATGGGAAATATTAAAGTTAAATTTGTCTCATTTCAATAGTTCAACTATTGAAAAATAATTAAATTCAAATGCAAATATTTCAAACTTTTAAATGAAAATCTGCACGGGAAAGCAAACCTGAATTGATGATTTAGAGGGCAAATTTTGTCCAAACTATGGAGTATTATATGTTGCCGAAAATATCTCGAAAAGGAGATCATGATTTTGCAGACCAATTGAGGGAAAATCAAATTATATTTTTGCATGTTCAGTTTTTGCAGTTGCAGATATTTTCTGGGGACAGACAGGTGTCGGTGACTGGATTGTTTTTCCTTTCTCCTATATCTGATTTTTTTTCTCCATTGTAACAGAGGATGGTGAATTCACAGTTGCATAGAAAACTTTAGATTATGTTTAGTTTTGAAGCTTTGTGTCTTTTTGAATGTTTTTGAAGCAGAATGACATTAATAAAATACAGTGGAATCTCTAGTTTCAAATCTGTGATGTCTTTTTGTATTTACGTTCATGCTCTTGTATGTTTGGTTTGTAAGGCATTCTAAACATGCTGGTTATAAGGTAACTATGCAGTTACTTATGAGCTTCCTTCAAGGAAGGAGTCAGTCTTGTGAGTAATCCCAGAGGGCAGGGTATTAGTATGAAAATCTGATAGACGAATGTGAAAGTGAAAAGATAGTTTGTAAGGCACTCTATCTGGGATCTTGTCTGTGTTCTTATTAATTGGGTTTATGTTGATTTACATCTCATTGGACTCTTTGTTCGGAATTAGGCACTGGTCTCAGTTCTGAAAAGTAGTTCTCATCATCAATCATTCAAATATTAAAATCTTTATTTATGTTATCTGAACTCCATGTCTAGATAATTATATTCATTACAGTTCATTTTGATGATTCCTTAGAGAGTGAATCAACTAGGTTATCCCTCCTTAAAAGGAAGAAGGATGAAAATCCTTGTATCACTGGTTTTTGCTATATTTACAATCATAGTTTGTCTAGTTAAGCTTTTCATTTGGTTGTGCTTGATCATTTGAAAGATGTTTCATATGTTGGTTTAACGAAGATACATAGAAAATCAGTGTCCACTTTTATATATACTGTGTAATCAGTAATCATTAAGAGGTAAAACCTGCCTGAGTGTATGTGGAGCTCAAAAATGAAGAAGGATCTTATCTAATCCTTAGAAATTAGGCTTTTCTTGTATCTAAATCAGTATTAGGAGGCATAGTGTTCAAGTAGTCATTTCAAGCACCGTGATTCATACAAGAAAAATCCTTGACATGGTGAACTTGGTCTTGAATGTCGTGTTAGCCGCCCAAGGAGATAACCGTTGAGACTTGGCGACTAACCGCTAGCGGTTAGTCGCGAAGTAGCCAGATGCCAAAGTTGACTGTCGCGACATGGAGGTAGTTGTTGGTCGCGTGGTCGCCAGATGAGAATTAGCCGCCAGATGTCAGTCGCGAGGTCGCCCAGGGTTGACTGTTGAGTTAAAATTTGCTCGCGATTGTGAGACTATGGTTGTCGCATGGTCGCCAGATGTAACTGAGGTCAAAGGTGAGTTAAGACCAATTTGTGACAATGAATAAGAGGGTGCCACATGTCAATTTTTGGTGAATTCTGGGCTAAATAGGCAGGAAATAAAGATTTCAGAATGTTTTAAAGGATGTGCAGATTTTAAAAGGTAAAATGCATACAAAGCAAAGGTATTTTATTTTAAATTTTAGGAAATATGCATTCTTGGGGATTTTTATAAACACATGGGATAATCAGATTTTTCAGAGATTGGGGATAATTTAGATTTTCTCAGGCATGGAAAGATCATATTTTTAAGGGGTAAACAAAATCAAATTTGCACAAAGGAAAATAAGACAAAATGCTTATATGTTTTATTGCATAAGTCAGATTTGAAAGAGCTTTCCGGGAGGTTTTTGCAAGCAGATATTTTATCA
>MU223073.1:1593682-1603989 GCA_018584345.1 Thuja plicata | reverse complement strand
GAAGGATGAAAGTCCTTATATCACTGATTTTTTCTATATTCAAGACCATAGTTTGTATGGCTAAATCTTGCATCTGGTTATGCTTGGTCATTTGCAAGATGATTTATAAGTTGGTTTAACAAAGGTATATAGAAAATTAGTGTCCACACTATAACATACTGTGTAAACAGCAATCATAAAAGGTAAAACTTGCCTGAGTATATGTGGAGCTCAAAAATGAAGAAGGACCTTATCCAGTCCTTAGCAATTAGGCTTTTCTTGTTCCTGAATCAGTATTAGAAAGCATAGTGTTCAAATAAAAATTTCAAGCACTGTGGTTCATACAAGAAAAATCCCTAACATGTCAAAACAAATTATTGGTGTATGCCACATTTACTCGAGTGTCATAAAGTTCCTCATCTTGGTTTTCATGTGGTGATTTATCTTCATGATAGGCTTGCCTCTTACCTATCTTAGCCCTTTGGTGTGCATCTAGATATCTAGTTGAGATAAGGGGTGAAGTTGGTTGACTGTTACGAGAGGAACCACCAAATGAAATGGTATCTCTATGTTTTGCAAATATGTCATCAAGGAATTTATCCATATCTTCCCTCTCTAGTCGAGTCATTATGTAACTCATATCCATATCCGAGCGAGAAGATGCTAAGGGTGTACCCAACTCACTAAGGTGACTCTTGGAATCAAACCAAACTTGTGAGTTGTTCCTAGGTGATTAATCAAATATGGGTTCTTTTCCCTTACATTTTTGGCGAGTTTGAACTAAGGGTAGTTGATTAAAGACTACTTGAGGTCATTTTCCTTGATCTACTTGATATCTTGTTGTAACTAGCATGAAAGAAAATGTACTAGTTGATAGGATGACCCTAAGAAATGTTGGTACCAAACTAGGATAGTAAAGGCATTAACTTGTCCAAAAGAGAGGTGATAAGATAGAATTTTGCAAGGGGTGTAAACCAACACTACCACAGAGGTGCCCACTGAACGGGTGAATACCCTTACACATATGGATCAGGAGGATGATTTACCTAAGTTATATTGATTAAAATTAAATTTGTATGAAAGTGAATGGACAAGAGATTACCAAAACTCTCCAATTGTGTTATCAAAGAATCTAAAGGTTTATCTTCTCGACAAGGATGGTTTCTAGCTCACCAAGCTCCAAGCAAGGTCACTTGTGAAATCAAAGGTCACTAGTTCAAGAGGTCAAAACGCAAGAATCCAAAGTGTAAAAAAGCTTCTAACAGCGGGGTAAGTGACCTAATCTGATCTGGATCAACCAAGGAAGATTGAAAATGATAGAATAGCAAATTGGGCAAGTTGACAGTTTTGACACTTAAGAAAGTAGATTTTTTTATCGTTTTGATGTTTGTCTTGATGTTTGGTGTATGTTTTTATGTTTCACTCATGCAAGACACATCAAGAAATTTTTTTGTTGTAAATAGAACAGTCACTCCACAACCTAGGTAAGCCAGGGCAATATCTTTTAAATTTCCACTTGAACCAAAGTTCAGCCACGTCTACTCATAGTGAACAACTTAGAAGCTTGGAGGCACGGGCTCCTCCTTACAGTGCACTTACTTCTTAGGCACACCAAGCTTTGAATCCCAATGGAATCACTTCCCAAAGGACCCTTGTCTCTACTAAGAGCCGTGAAAATGTGGGATGTCTTAGTCAGTCTCTGACCTTCCACGCCAACAAATAGAGGGTTTTTGGTCACTAAAAAAGAGTTTGTAGTCAAGGCATCCATTCAAGTGGTTGTGATCAAGTCATTTTCCCAATTAAGGGGGCTCTCCCAATCCTTTCAAAGAAAGACTTTCACCTTAACAATGTAGGGACTTTAACGCACCACTAGGGTACTAGAGGAGATTTTGGTTGCCACAAAGAATTCACACCTGTCCACTATGAGACTAATCAAAATAAAAAATTTTATATACCAGTTCGAAAGGGCTTGGCTTTAGCCTGTTACCAGTTGGGCAATCGACTCTCACTAGCTCTATTAAAGCACTTGGGAGGTAGCAACACTAGAAGAATTATATGAGTTTCTCTTGCACCTAATATCAACAAAAGCAAGGGGAGAGGATACATTCATATAATTATTAAAATTACAATCTAAAAGACACTTCAAACACATAAGAAAATGACAACAATGTTTCTGAATTTTTGATCATCCCAAAAGGGCGAGAACATAGTTTCCTAACATTATTGTCATTCCTAAAATACCAAAATAGAAGTTCATTTTAGAAGTCTTGCATGTGGGTTCCTATTGTAATAAAACAAAATAAAATGCAAGTACAAATTTTAGCATGTTATTGATCAAGGCAAATTGCAAGATGATTCGTTAGTAGTCTTTATTTGAGTCTTCTTTTCAATGTCCTGCAAACCACATGTTAAGTTGTTTCAGAAATAAAAATCAGCAAACAACAAACATCAAACAAGATATGCAATGTATACTCAACTTATGAAAAACCTAGGGTTAGATCTGAAAACCAATTGTTAGGAGAAATAATAACCAACAAATAATTTAAATGACAACTCATATCATGCATTGAACCATGTGAAAAATAAGTGCAAGCTAATCATTAAATGCCCTTTTTAATTTTGATTTTTTGACCTAGTCAACAAGATTGGACCTATATGACATGAATTCGGATTCTAAACCCTAAATGCAGAAAAGAGACCCCTATTAAAAAGTAGAGAGCTTTCCAAAAATGTTAGAATTTTAAAAAGATCTTTTCATTTGTTCCCTAGGGAGCCATTTTCCCAAAATAGACTAGTTTTCATAAATTGACAAAATGAGCTATGATATTGCATCCAAATTTAAAACACAAAGAATGGACCCCCTGTATAATTTAAATACCTTTCCAAAAAAGTAAAAATTTCTGAAAGATATGCTGATTTGCACCAAAATTTAATGTTTTATAAAAAATAAAGAAAAAATTCAAAATACTTCAGAAAACTCTGAATTTTTTACTGAAGCTTCTCTGATATGTCGCCAATTTACAAAAACAAATTCAGACTGAAAATCCAAGCCATTTGGGAGATATAATAAAATCTTTGAAAATCTAGGGTTTTCGTCTCCAAGCAAATCTGCACAAGGGGGTTAGCTCCAAAAATTAAAAAAACCAACATGTAAAGGTGGGTTGCCCCACGGTGGGCGCCAAAAATGTGTGCTGAAAAATGTGACACACTTCTATGAGTCATTATATTCAAGATTGCTCAAGAATGAGGTCTCAAATGGCGACTCATAGCTCCCTATTCATGGAGTGCAAGGGTTTGTAATAGAGGCCCTCAATTTAGACCTAGTTATGCCCATGCAAGTACATCATGAAATGAGAGATTCAAAGAGAAAGAGAAAGAATGCTAGTCTCCATGATCACGAAATATGCATTGCAAATGAGAATGAAAGCTATTCTATATGATAACGATGCATGGAAGGAAACTAATCTATATGATAACAATGCATGAAAGGAAATATGCAAATTAATCTATGAAGTAAATATGCAAGATTAATCTATGAAAGGAAATATTAATCTAAACTAATATGAATCTAATCTAAATGGATTGCCATGGATGCATGAGAAAAGAAGACAAGAAGAAGAAGTTGCATGGTTCAAGCTCAAATGCTCAAACTCTCCTCCAAAATCGCTCTTCAAACCTGCAGCATAACAATAGCATAAAAGTGTATATCCAAATGAGAAGGAGAGGTTTCATTTTAAAGAGCAATGGACGATAGAGATTAAGAGGTAAAAAGAAATGATCAATGGTGGAGATTAAATCTTGGTTGATCCATGTACTCATATCTTCAAAAGGCAAAATCAAAGGCTATGATTAAGAGGCAAAAAGCCCACCACTTAGGAATATGTGTAGAGAAAAAAAAATTTATTTAATTTATTTCTTTTTTTATCACAAAGAGGGATTTAAGTGGGGATTTTATTTAATTAAAATAGGGACTTTCTTTTAATTAAATAAGATTATTTTATTTAATTAAAAGGGATATTTTAATTAAATAAGATAATATTATTTAATCAAGAGAGATTTTAATTAAATAAGATAAGATTATTTAATTAAAAAGGGATTTTAATTAAATAAGATTATTTTATTTAATAAAAAGGAAATTTTTTTTTTTTAATTAAATAAGATAATTGGTGAAATGATCAAACCTTAGGAAATATTGAAATAATTGAATTAATTACGATTTGATCAAGAAAATTGATTTGATTAAAATGTTGCAAAGCATTGATTCAGGAATTTGATAAATTGATTGTCATTTGATAAATTGAAGAATGGGGGCCCATAGTCTAGGTGACCATTTTAGGGTGCATACAACACTTAATAGTCTCCAAGAGAACCTAGAAATGACACAAAATAGAATGAAGCAATAGGCTGACTAGCTCTGTAGTGAAAGGAATTTTGAAGTGAGAGATTGAGAATTAATGCAATTATAACCAGATAAGAAAATGTCGCTAAAAAAAAAGGATAACAAGCTTACACCCAAGTACTATCTTCTTCATAAGGTGTTGTATAATATTGTAGTGTAGCATATAAACTGGAGTTACCTATGTCAACACAAATACATCCAATTTTTCCTATTTTATGTTTGAAGAAGGTTGTTGGGAATAATTCTAGCATAAATTGAGTTATTAGAGCTTGATGAGGAGGGCAGAATGGTTTAGGGCCCTAATAAATGTCCTGCACCAATTCTGCCCCAAACTTTCTTTGCAAATCTCACAAACTATTCACAATAATTTTGTTAGTCACTTGTATGATCATAACCTTCTAGATATTTACTTGTTCCATAAAGACATCTCAACAAATACTTTTCATACAATTCTCAACATCAAGCAACTCACTATCCTTAACTTGAAATTAAATAGTTGCTATCACCAAATGGGAAAAAACTACACAACTTATCTACTATAAATCTATTCCATCATTTGATTTCAGACCAGTTAGCACATGAAGTCATTGTTTAGGATTTTTACTCTTCTTTATGTCTACAAGGTTTGCATAGCATAAACATAAAGAAACATACACAATACTTCATTTTGACTTATGGAATGGTGTTCTTTGTTATACTCTAACCCTCAACTATGGAGTCTATTATGCTATTCTTGATAAGACAATTTAGATTGTGTTGTAGTTTAATCTAATAACTTCCTTATAATCTATACAAATTATATTTCTACTAATCGATCTGATCTGTTTGCTTCATATGGTGGTGTACTTGGATTGGCAATAATCAGATATTAGGCTATCACTATTTTAGATGTGATATATATTGGATTATAGTCCTTCATTGATTCTACTTAATTATGCAATATCATTATGATGATGTTCCTATTTTAGCAATTTCCTTAAAGTCGTGCATCCCTGCCTATTCTCTTTGAGTGATCAGAGATCTCCATGTACTTCAATTCTTATTGCCCATCAAATACCGTCATTGGTTTCAATCAATTATTATAATGCAATGGTACTCCCTCAAATAAATACTAATGACTATATTGTATGCGCTGGGTATAAATCTAGGAGGATTATGGTAGGAATACCAATCTATTGGTTGCCGACAAGCCTTAGCCACCTCCGTGACTATTCCAGTCTACGAGGATTTGTACTTTCTTCTCAAGAATGTTTTTTGATCCAGTCTAAGTTTGTCTTCATCCAATCCTGTCTCTCTAAATAACATTGAATACAAATGATGAATGAAGAAGAATTAGTGTGATTTCATTAAATGTTTCCAAGTTTATCTTTGTGCCCTATTTCCTACCAACAAACACCACCAACAAAAGGGCCAAATTGTCCTAATTAAGTAAAAATAGGTTTTACAAGGACCCGAAACCTTTAAACAGAGTTATACAAATATTCAAAGAAAGTACAACAACAACTATGCCAAGGCACCAAAAAAAGACAGCTGACAAAAAAAGCCAACAGACAGACTAGCTAGCAATAGTCCCAAAGATAAACATAATAAACAGGGACAGTACAAAAAGGGGAGGGCCCAAGAAAAGACAGCTACATGCCATCAACTATTTCCTGGGCCTGAATCACCATAACCTCCATCTGATTGATAGTATTTTTGAGTTCACCTTTGTCCTTCTCTTTTTCCTCCCTTGGACTCGTCTTTTTGGTGCTAGCCCTAGTGCGGGTTCCTGGGCCAGCTAGTTCCTTGACAACTTGGCTATCCTTATCGCCAGTATCTTGCTCCAGCTTCTCCATTAAACTCTTGGCCTGCCCTGTATAAGCTTTGAGACTCTTCAGAGATTGGTCCCCAATCTTACGAACTGTGTCCTCTAGCTTGTCCACCTTGGCCTTCAGGTTCTTGATCTGCCTCACGATGTCTTCTTCATCATCTCTATCCTCAAAGTCCTTGAACTACTTTTCCAGATTGCCTACTCTGTTCACCAAATCAACCTGTGCTTCCAAATTCCCAACGACCTCTTTCATTTCCCCCAGACACTCAGCAACAGATTTCTCCCCAAACCAACACATTTTAAAATATTCATTTCCCCCCTCATACCCTCAATTTGATTCTTCGGGTCAACATTATCACCTAACATTTTGTTAATTAAACCAGTAAAATATGTAATGCAAGATTTACCATGGTCTAAATCCTCAGGTTCAAAAGTATTACCTGTGTCATCATTGTGATGGATTTCCTCCTTCCCAATGTTCTTATTTTCAAGACCCTTCCCAAAATCCTCCTTCACCATTTCTTCTTCCTTCTGCTCTTTATTCTCCATGCTCTCATTAGGGTTAGTATCATCCTTGCCCTCATCCTTCTCCTTGTCATACTCCTCATCCAAGGAAAGCATGATTTTCTGCTTGCTGGGGTTTTTCCCTTTGCGGGTTTTCATATCTCCCCTCTTTCTTTTCTTGACCCCAGATTTGGGTTTAGTCCCCTTATCTTCATCCTCGGTATCCTTTTCAGTCTCTGTTTCCTCCACTGGAGTCATCTTCTTAGCCTTAGTATTAATTTTGCCCTTTTTCTTTTTTCTGTCACTGTCCTCAGAGCTCTCATCCTCCATATCCTTCTCAGTATCAGAGATTTTGATGTGGGTTTTCTTCAGGCTTTTCGAGGAAGAAGACCCCTTTTTTATTCCCTTCTTAGGGGTTTTATACCTTTTTTTCTCCTCTTCCTCATCCTCAGTGTCTTCTTCATACACACTTTTCTCCTCATCTCCTTCCGTGTCTTCCTCATCTTTCTGAGTCCTTTTAACCAGAGGGCCAAATTGTCGCATGCTTCAAATGTCTACAAAATGCTATTGTTTCCATGAAAGAAAAGAAAAATCCCTAATAAATATTGTCTCTATGACTGGGTTGGAACCCAATGTAGCTAATATTTGAATGTGCCATTGTATTTTGTGAATTTAAGAGCTCAATGTGCAGAGATGCATACCTTTGGCAAAGCACTAAATTGTGTTATGGGTCTTAATCTTACAAGGGCTCGCATGAAAATGAGAAAACATTACCTTTTTTATATAAGTAATGCTCGTGTTTGTCAGAATTTTGACATCCTCATTTGTCGTCAGAATTTTGACGAAAATGAGCTATGTTTTAAAAAAAATCAAATTTCCCTTTGTAAAATCCGATGGAGCAAAAGAAATACCATAGTCATCAGAAATGATCATCAGAAATTTGCCCCAAATGTATTAGTGATCCATTACTACCTTTTCACATTACATGTCTAGATGCATTGTTTTGATGATAGTCACCATGCTAATTGGCATTCATTCTCACCATTTTGCATATGAAAACATGATTGTTTTCATATTTTCATGCTTCATCATAGACCATTTCCTTTGTCTGATACCTTCCTGAGTAATCCCTTTGTATTCCTTATGACTGACATCATTCTTTTCTCACAATATTAATGCTTTCCTTTCTTTGTATCATTGTTTTATAACGGTGCATCTTATTCTTTCATTTCAATGACTTGACTGTACATGCCTCTTTTGGCTTATTTGGGCAAATTGGGTCATTGTTACTCCTCTATCACCTACTCCTCATGCCTACACTGCATTTATTATCCATCATGGAATTTCATTAACAACATTTCCCTTTCATTTATTATTTGATGTTAGATTCCTTATGAGTGTCTTTGTTCTTAATACCAATCTATCTTTTTTTGCACCTTATGTGGCAGTGGATGTCTATTCCCCAAATGGTGTCTCTATTGTCCCACTGTCACTATTTTTTTTTGCTCGGTAATAGTGATTTTATTTTATTAAAAGTTAACTAGGAAAAGCTTGCCCCAAAACAAGGGTGGTAACAAGCAAGAGTATCACCACTCCAATAAATCTCATAAAAAGACCATAAACATACCATAAGTCATAAATCCCCCAAACCTACAACACTTATACTAAGATTTTCTTTTAGCATCCCCTTCAGAATGGGAATGAAAAATCATATTGAAGTTCTTATGATTCCTTACTTGTTTCCCTTTCATTGTATGCCCCCATCTTCAAGTATAGCCACCTCCTTCTGCCACTCTGAATATATTATCATTGTGATTCTCCCAACATCCCCGGGACAAGCATCCTCTACCTGAATCATACCACCTACATGCTCCAGAATTGACAATCCCTAAATCTCCATTGATCTACTTTTATCTCTTCCCTCCAGGATACCCATACCATTGACATGAGAGACCCCCCTTGCTTGATCAACCAAACCAGACTTATCATTGTGCTCCTTTGGAAGAGAAACCTAAGAAGGTGTCCCTTAAGGCTCTTGCATCCTTTCCTCTGCAACTACCTGAGAGAAACTCCTTTTCTTTTTGGTCTTCTTTTTCTCAATTGTATAATGTTGTTGAGAGAGATCTTTCCACCACAATGCCTCCTTAGACCTCCTATCTTGGCCACATTGTGTAGCCATATGCTCAGTTTGGACATATCATATCCAAAGTATTTTCAAAGACAGTAATAAAAAAAAAAAAAATTTCCACAAGGTAGATTTGGACATACCCATCAATGATTGGCTCCTAGTTATCATAAATCCAGGAGTGCAGGTCGTGTAAGCTTGGACAGAGCCCCTGAATTGCCCAATCAAATCTAGATTTGAAAAGACTAAGACATTGTAATTTATTTCCTCCTTAGCCTCCAAGCTCAGCTCAAGTGCAACAGTCTTGGATGGTGGGATTAAGGAACCCCCTCAACATCCACAAATAGATTATAGAACCCCAAACACTGTTTGGACGACTTCCCAAAACATTGGTCCTAAGATTCTTTTGAGCCCACTACCTCCATCTTGATGACATGTAACTGATTAAATGGTTGACAATGTTAATTTGAAGATAATGCAAGGCATTAAATCAATTAATGGTTTGTATTGTCATTGATGTCAACTTGATATCATCTGTATGGTCATGTATATAATGCCAAAGACTTCAAAGAATCAATAGAACAAAGGTTATGGTTTTAGCAATGCATAAAAGTCAAGTATTCACCAAGTGACAGATAACACCGACGAAGTGCACACCCTCGGTAAAGGCAAAGAAGAAAAGTCATAGTGATACCCGATGAGAAGAAGACAGTGTTTCCCAATGAAGCAAACCATGGGATGCCCGACCAGCTGAGAACAGAGTTTCCCGACGAGTAAAAATCCAATGATGCCCAACGAAAAGAGATCCCGAAGCTAACTAAAGTCACACCAACGGAACTGGCAGTTGTAACTGACAACTAACTAAAAAGTTGACCGACGGAATAGAGAGTTCATAAAATGACAAAATATCTAACTGGCAAGAGCTAAAGACAGACTTAACTGGTTGTTTTCTTTGTTTTACTTGACCAGAGTTAAGTGATTGATTTAAAGAAGATTTGTACAGTAGGCATAAAGATAACTATGAGATAAATCAGGAGTTATGCTTTAAATCAGATTGGCTGGATTTTTTTTCATGCCAAGAATCAAGAATCAATGAATATTATGTCTATATAAGAGACAAGCTTAATTCATTTTTGTATCACATGAAAAGGGGATTAAGGGGAGTGAATAGAAAGAGGATGCTGAAGAGAAATTGATGAAGAACAACTTCATGTAGTACTGATCAATCAAGCTGAAGGAGAGTTAAGGAATTCTACAGACACCGACGAACAGTGAACACAGCATCACAGAGCAGAAAGTATGGAGCACAAAAGAATTTAATTGATACATTAATCAGAGAGGTAATGTACTTAAATAGATCTGAAAATCTACAATTCAAGTTGCATTAGAAACATGTCATTTTGTTTCAGTTTAACCATTGAAGCATCAAGTCTCTTAACAGAGTAGGACTTAACAGTCTTCTATATATTGAGGTACATCCCAAGGAGTGC
>MU223073.1:1516042-1567454 GCA_018584345.1 Thuja plicata | reverse complement strand
TTGAAAAAAAGGTCATGTAGGCCTCTAATATAGCTTTAAACCTTCCCCAATGTGGACCCAATAACCTACCTTGAATTTCACACCTCTTAGGCCTTAAAATACATTGAATTTAACACACAAAGGGGCCAAATTAAATTTCCAAATTACCAACACTCAGCCCAAAAATATGATTTTACTGCGTTTAATCATGGCTACCAAATCCAAAATCGAAAATTGCAAACCAATAATAATTCAAATAATTTCCAATTTTCATTTACTCCTTTTTCATTTAAAATTTTGAAAATCCCACTCGGCAATTTTTTTTTTTATTTTGCAATCCAAAATCATTTAGCAATTTAATTTCATTTGGCAATTTTTTTTTTTTTTTGTTGGAGGATTCAGACCTGCGAGGCAACCCAGCGAGGCACGAAGCCTGCGAGCTACCAACCAGCGAAGGCCACCATAGACGTTTTAGGAACCCGATACGGGCCCACTCGTGCCTGAAACCTCTTCNGCTTAGAGCCAAGGACTGAGGAGCATCCACGCTGCCAAATTCGCCTGGGGCACGATCCCAGCCTCATCCCTTATGGTGTCGGAGCCTTGCACTCGGCAAGACTTGATCCCTGGTGGGCTCGTTGTGAGCCATTCAACTTCACCAGTAGACCAAGGGCCCATTGACACCACCAAAAATTTACAAGATTTTCCCAAAAAAATCCAATTTCACAATTAAATTTCGAAAATGTTCAAGTTTTTCAATTTCATCAATTTTCAAAAATTCATCTAAGTCCAGAATTTGCAATTTTATCCCGCTAGATATCATTATAACAATTGAAGAAAATGTTCCTATTGAATTTTGTTTGGCCCAGAGACAAAATCGACCACTTAGGAAAACCAAGTTTCCGCGCAAGGTGAAAATAAGCCATACCCTCCCAGGCGCTCAAAACATCCAAGGTGTAAAATCTTCATTTCAAGACCTCTGGATCGCCCAAAATTTGCTAAGGCACCCAAACCCCCGGATCCAGGAAAATTTGTCGAGGCTTGCTCAAAAAAAATGGGGGTCCCCAAATTCTTTGGGGTGATGTGTGAAAACCTCACAACATCTAGCGACTCCACTGGTGAAATGTTCCTGAACATTTCAAGAATAAAATAACTTAGAACAAAAATCTCAGGACGACCTATCCGAAAATCTTCTTAAGGACAAGCACTCAACTCGGGAAAGAACTCTCAAGTTGAACCTAAGCACCCTGCCCATAAGCTACTCACGTGTGTGCACATGATTTATTCCCCGCTCGACAAGAACTTGATAATCTCTTAGATCCACTAGACTTAGCTATTATAATATCCTTACTTCAAAAGCATCTTGGATAGAGCCCCGCTGCCAGTCAGGCGTCCATAGCCCCGACAGAGTTATCGTTGTGCCACCACAATCACGGTTCTACCTTTAGTGACTACTTCGTAGCACCGGTAGAGATGATTGCACGCCCTTTAAAGCCAAATTCCACTTTCATTTTCACCTTGATATTGCCTTTCATTTTGCATTGATTCTCATTTTCTCTCTCCTTTTTTTTTTTTTTAGCTTGCAGGCAATGAAGCCCACGAAGGGTTTGGAAGACCACAGTGGCGCTAAAACAGGTGTATGATTTTTACTAAGTCCATTTCACTTCGAAACACCAAGAACTTGGAGCAATTAAGTGTGAGTAAAATGTTGTAACCATGTCAAAGGTAACTCAAGAACCACGATCGAGTCTAACCCGAATTTAGTACAAGCCCTACCATAGACTAACGACTAAGGCACAACCTTCAATCCCCTGAACTTTGTCAAATGTATTCAAGAAATGAACAAGACGGACTCTAGGTTCTGACACCAAAAGTGTAAAAATCTACACACCTCGCCCATGAGTGATACCTGGACCCCCTTTGCAACCGCAAAGGTCCAAAACCAAAACTGCTCTCTGACCGAGGGAAGCTAAAAGATCCCAAGTCAAAAGACTTGGTGTAAATTAACTACCGAGCTCCCTCAAAACACCTAAACTAAACGACTGAAAGAAAACCTACCCTAACCAACTGAAAGGAAACTACTCTAGCCCTTGGGCCAAATGGTCCAAGACAAACTCTACTCTAAAAACAGAAAGCAACTACCTACTAACTGAAAGCAACCTAAACTACTATGTACAAAAGGGCTCCGGACGGAATCCTAGGCTTGGAAATAATGCTTGAGGAATTGCCAGTTGACAGGTAACGAGACATCCCTAACAGTGAGTGTCTTAAGCCTAAATGCATTATGCCCGATGATTTCTCCAATCTGAAAAGGACCCTTCCACAGTTTGTCAAATTTATCATGTTGTCCATTCTTTTCATGGGCTTTATCCCAATATAAGACCAAGTCAGAGATCCTGAAGGCCTTGTTTTGCGTTCTTCTATCAAACCAACGTTTTACTACCCCTTGATGTTTAGCAAATTTTTCTAGGGCTTCATCTCTTCTCTCATCTAACTGCATCAGTAAATCAACCTGACTTGGACCCGGTCTTCATTCTCGTCATAATAAGCTTGTATGAACCTCAAAGTTGGGATTTTCAATTGAATGGGAAACACAGGGTCATGTACATAAACTAGATGGTAAGGAGTAATTCCTATGGACTCCTTGACTCTTGTTCTATCTACCCACAAAGCGTATCTCAGCTGTGTGTGCCAATCCCTTGGGTTCCTAACTACAAGTTTTTTTATCACAGTCAAAAGGTTCTTGTTTGTAGATTCAACTAGGTCATTTCCCTGGGGATAGTAACCTGATGAAAATTTCAAAATGATCCCATGATCGAATGCCCAATTATGAAACTTCAAAGAAATGAAAGCAGACCCATTATCACATACAAAAGCAGGACACCCAAACCTTGTAGTGATTCTTTCTTCTAAGAACTTGATGACAATCTCAGCAATGCAATTCTTGAAAGCTTGAGCTTCTGACCACCGAGTACAGTAGTCAGTCGCGGTTAGAATATACCTGTGTTGCGCTGAGGAAGGTGGATTAATGGGACCGATGAAGTCAAGTCCCCACATCACGAAAGGTCTCATATATTTATCTTCCTTCCCCTTCTTACCATTCCTCAGATAAGCAACAGGCACCTAATTAAGTCCCCTTCCTCACATCCGTCTAACTAGCCTCTTCACTGTCATGTTGAGGCACTTTGTATCAACTTTGATGATCTTTCACAGCAACTTCATGTCTTCCCATTATCCTCAACTGTTGGCTTTTCAACCAACTTTCCTCATTCTCTTCCACCCTAAAAGCATATACATTAGTATCTTGGGCATGGGTTGGTCAATAGAAATATGAGGGATGGTGAGAACTACTCACGATTCAGATAGGTCATTTTCCAAGATAGTATTATAAATAGATTGACATTCCATCCACACTGGAGGTCAACAACATGGCAATAGCTTGTTTTAAAATATGTCAATTGACTTCCATGGAGCAGACTGTACCAGGAAGCTCCTTACTGTGGCCATGAGTAGGAGATTCTGCATTTTCTAAAACTTCGGGGATAATACCCCCTTACTGTGGCCATCAGCAGGAGATTTTATATTTTCTAAAACTTCATGGATTATACCCCCTTACTGTAGCCATCAGCAAGAAGTTCTATGTTTTCTAAAACTTCATGGATTATACCCCTTTTATGTGGCCATCAGCAAGAGGTTCTATATTTTCTAAAACTTCATGGATTATACCCCTTACCATCACTATCAGCACTATCAACAGGAGGCTCAATATTTTTTTTAACTTAAAAGGAAATAGAACCCATAATTCATTATTCCTTTTAAATAGTGAACACTTCATTTTAGGACACCTTTTCCAAGGTAACCATCCTGTTTGCCAAAAAAGAAGTAGAAGAATTAATAAGTAGGAGGCATTTTCCACAGCAAGTCAAATTGTGATATTGCTATTAGGATTCAACTGTGTAGTTTTGGAGTCAAACTCATTGACCCATGTTTCATGAGTAGTGGTTCATAAGAACCCATCTCTCATGAGAATGAATGGAACACTTAGCACTCTTTGCATCTAGGTGATGATCAGAGGGGTGAAGCATTGAGCCCTTCCCGGGAGGTCACCCATCCAAGTATGGCTCCAACTCATAGGCATTTAACCATGGAATTTCCTCCAAGATTAAGCCCACTTAGATATCTACCCCATTTGTAAAGCCTTCAGCAAGTGTTGTGCCTTATGAACCATTCATTATAGAGCCCCTTTAGCTCATCAATTTATAAGTAGAAGATATTTTCCACAAGAAGTGAAAGTCTGATATTGATATCAGGATTCAACTATGTGTTTTTTGAGTCAAACTCATTGACCCATGTTTCATGAATAGTGGTTCACAAGAACCCATCTCTCATTAGAATGAATGGAACACTTAGCACTCATTGCATCTAGGTGATGTTCATAGGGGTGAAGCATCGAGCCCTTCTCGGGAGGTCACCCATCCAAGTATATCTCTAACTCAAGCACACTTAACCATGGAGCTTCCTCCAAGGTTAAGTCCACTTAGCTTGCTACCCCAATTGCAAAACCTTCAGCAAGTGTTGTGCCTTATGTACCATTCATTGTAGAGCCCCTTTAGCTCATCAATTGACAAGTTGGTATTTTCCACAAGTCAATTTGTGAATCCCGATAGCAATGTCACAATGAGTCAATGAGTTTGACTCAAAAACTACACGGTTGAATCTTGATAACAATATCATAAGTTGACTTGTGGAAAATACTTCCTAGTCTCCTACTTAGCAATGAGCTAAAGGGGCTCTGTAATGAATGGTTTAAAAGGCACAACACTTGCTGAAGGTTTTGCAAATAGGGTAGAAAGCTAAGTGGAAAATACCTTCTCTTATCAATTGATGAGCTGAAGGGGCTCTGTAATGAATGGTCCATAAAGCACAACACTTGATAAAGGTTTTGGAAATGGTGTAACAAGCTATGTGGGCTTAACCTAGGAGAAAACTCCATGGTTAAGTGTGCTTGAGTTGGAGCCATACTGGGATGGGTGACCTCCCAAGAAGGGCTCGATGCTTCTCCTTGTGAGCATCACCTAGATTCAATGAGTGCTAAGTGTTCATTCATTCTCATGAGAGATGGGTTCTTGTGAGCCACTACTCATGAAAAATGGGTCATTAAATTTGACTCGAAAACTACACAATTTAATTCTGATAGCAATATCACAATTTGACTTGTTGTGGAAAATACCTCCCACTTATCAATTGATGAGCTTAAGGGGCTCTATAATGAATGGTCAATAAGGCACAACAATTGCTGAAGGTTTTGGGAATTGGGGTAGCAAGCTACGTGGGCTTAACCTTAGAGGAAACTCCATGGTTAAGCACGCTTCAGTTGGAGGCATACTAGGATGGGTGACCTCCTGGGAAGGGCCCGATGCTTCACCCCTGTGAGCATCACCTAGATGCAATGAGGCTAAGTGTTCCATTCATTCTCATAAGAGATGGTTTCTAGTGAACCACTACTCATGAAACATGGGTTAATGAGATTGACTCGAAAACTACACAATTGAATCTTGATAGCAATATCACAATTTGACTTGCTGTGGAAAATACCTCCTCCTTATCAATTGATGAGCTAAAGGGGCTCAATAATGAGTGGTTCATAAGGCACAACACTTGTTGTAGGTTTTACAAATTGGGTAGCCAACTAAGTGGGCTTAACTTGAAGGAAACTCCATGGTCAAGCGCATTTGAATTGGAGTCATACTAGGATGGGTGACCTCTCGAGAAGGGCCCGATGCTTCACCCCTATGAGAATCACTTAGCTGCAATGAGTGCTAAGTGTTCCATTCATTCTCATGAGAGATGGGTTCTTGTGAACCACTATTCATGGAACATGGGTTGAGTTTGACTTGAAAACTACACACTTGAATCCTGATGGCAATATCACAAGAAGCAGAAGAAGTCAAGCCACCCAAACTAACAAAAGCACATTACAACCTGACTTAAATGTTTGGAGTATCAGGAAGATCATCTATAGGATGCAAAGAAATTAATACACGAGCATCATGGTAGGCACAAAAACATGAGTTTCTTCGAACCTATGAACCTCGCCGAGCAATAAGGATAGGCAACAATAAACATAAATGAGGCAGTAAGTTGCACACTTTGATCCACTGAGATTTTAATTGATCAAACATCCAAATTTGGGTCCTGCGTGGTATCCATAAAATGGAAGTTAGGAACTTGCATATTTTAAAATCCTTGCTTTCCTGCTCTCTTAGTCATCTCAACATTCCTTGGGGAGAATAAAAACCCTACTTGAAACCATCCTACAGAATCTCTCAAAATACCCAGTTTTTTACCCACAAATAGTTGATCCAGTCATCAAAAAATTTCATAGAGAGCAAAGCTGACTTGCTTCAAAGTAATTTCAAACAAAGAAAGGCTATTCCAACTTACATTGAATTGAGCTCTACAGCTTTCATAACTTCATTCAGATTAATTTGGAGAATTGTTCTGCCTTATGTTTCTTAATCCATTTTCCCTTTCCTTACTTCCATCACAAATCCATTCTCCATGAATTGAAATTCTGCTCCCTCTACTTGCACTCACTCTTCAAATATTGTGTCATATTGAAACTCTTCTCTTCTTATAGGCTGGACCCAATTGAGTTTTTGCAATATTAAAAATAGCAGATTTTGTTCTTAGCAAATTTGTCTTCATTTTCATCCTTCCATACACACCAATCTTAAACCCTAATTAGTTGCTGCTACAGTTTCTGTAGTCATGACAATCATACACACTTCTCATTATCATGCCTTTCGTAACATAGGTACAGCTTTCTCTCACCTTTCAACAACCTCATATCACCCTCAAACATTGTTCATTCCATTTTCATGAGAGAATTTTCTAACAAGAACTGAAAGCTCTTTTAATCTCTGAATAAGTTAAACCAAAGTTAAGCAAGAAAAATCAAAGGGGAACCTTACCGTTCCTTTACCTCACAAACTCCCAGTTACCTAAAGAAGTTTTGTAGTGAGACAGGCCAACAAGTACAAATTTCACAAAACACATGAACTAGACCACTATGATCAAATTTGACAAACAAATGAAACAGGACCAGCAAATACAATCTTAATAGAACGTACGAAATAGAGCAGAAAGTACAAACTTTACAAAATACACTTTAAAATATAAAAGGACCTTGCTATTCCTTTCCTCGAACTCCTAACAACCTTGAAAGCAACAATTTCTGCAATGACCCAGACTGTACACTTCACAAAACAAACTCATTGAGGACCTTAGCATTCCTTTCCGTCTAAAACAGACACTTTCAAAGATGCAATTCAACCATACCAGCAAGTAAATTTCTAAAACACTATATGACACAGTAAAATAGTATATCGAAAAAGACATCTACATGTGATAAATAATCTAAGAAATCTAGTCACAAAACTTCCAAAACACTGACACAGTAAAACAATATATCAAAAAAGACATCTACATGTGATAAATAATCTAAGAAATCTACTCATAAGCTAATAAGCTAAAATATTTACATGACCAAATTTTAATATGTGGATTGTACAAGTCAGACAATTTTCTCTCGCAACAAAAAAAAATTACGACAAAGTGGATATACAATTTACATCATTAAAACAGCTTGATGATTGGTTTGAAAGCTTATATATTTAGATTTATCAAGTGATGTTAAATTTTCAGAAGAAGAAAATTTTGAAATGTAAAGAAGTTTCAGGCCTTTTAGGAGGCAATCATTGGGTAAAAATGCAGTTGATGACTAATAAACAGTGTTACCCCGAGTTTCCGGGACGGGGACGGGGACGGGGACGGCAGGGGATGGGAGGACGGGTTTCCGGGACGGCAAATTTTTTTGCCAAGTTTGGGGACGGCAACGGATGGCAAAGGGGACGGCTATATAATAAAGGGAAATTTTAAAAATATAGGGAAATTTGCATATATACATTACATTCATATAGAAGCATGGATAAAGCATGCCATTTAAACATCATACTCATAGAACCTTAACATACAACATTTCAATATTCAAACTCAATACTCTATGCATTCATAATTCAGAATTCATTGTCAATATGCATGCAATACTAAAATAAAAACATACAAAAATTGAAATACACCCAAGAACATAATTCACCATTCGGAGTTCATTGTCAATAGCAACAAGAACAATAACCCACCTTCCAAATTGAAGCACACTACTATCATTTAAGTTTGATATAAATTATCGGTGTACACATTATAGGCATAGCATTACAATTGCTTTGGAAGATAATGCTTTGCACATTAGTGCTAGTCCATGAAATAAAATTCCTATGAAATACTAACATCAAAAACCTTGGAACCTGTGTTGGAGTTGACTGTTGCAGGTTTGACATCGACTCCAAAAAGGGCTGCTACATATAGTGGATCAAGTATGTCTCCCAATGCTCTTCTCACTCTATACCACATTCTCCAATGAAATAAAGTGGGGTTACACCGTTACTCCCCTAAAACTACACCTCCAATTCATTGTAAGTGGACTGATATTAATACGAACAAGTTTGCTATACAGTTCCAATCATGATATAGGTCCGTTACAGCAAGATGACACCTTGATGCAACCTCCACTTTTCACCAACTCTTCTACGAAGAACCCAAACCAGCACAAAACCAACCTATCACTTATGCATTGCCACAAAATGACATAAAGATGCATGTTCTAGATCTTTAATGCACTTTTCATAATTTCCCAAAACCTTGCAAATAGTCTGCTATATGATTCTGAGTGTGTAGCATGACTGTAACAACATTCTTAATTTAACTATTCTTAATGTAATGTTGCCAAATACTAATCAAAGGACCCCAAACAGTAGGAATTAACTACCAAACAATAATAAATATAATAGGGCAAACTTGGAAGGAGGGGCCCACTTTAAAATTAAAAAACGAAACGGTTTTATAAAAGAAATATGTGTTTTTTAAAGTGTTGATGCAGCCTATCCTATTGGGGACTTCCAAGGCGTCCCCAGCCGTCCCCCCCAATTTTGGGCGACGTCCCCCGTCCCGGAAACGTCCCGTCATTTTTTGAAAATTGGGGACGGGGTGGAGACGTCCCCTAGCCGTCCCCCCGTCCCGGAAACGGGGGGTTTTTGGCCGGGGATGCGTCCCCGGGTAACACTGCTAATAAATGGTAATACACAATGATTTTTGGCAGTAAATGACGAGTTCATAAAAGGAAGGAGCTAACGAGCTCCACAACGATGGTTTATAAGACAAAATACTTTATAAAGATTTTTTTTTTTTTGGGGGGGGGCGGGGGGCGGGAGCTAAAAATAAACTACAAGCTTTTCCTGAATTTTTCTGTTCAATCTCATCTGCATTCAAGCTGTTTCAAAACACAAATGAATAGGTCATCAGCAAACTTAGGCACTCCATAAGCATTGTGATTTTAGTTTTCCATGGTCCTTCTGATATTTAGAATTTTAGATTGCCAAAGAAAACCACTTAGCATCATATTGGCATTTTTGCCCAAGTTTAGAATGTATAACTTTGTTGGATTTTGGTTAGGGCTTAAAAGTTGAATTTTTGAGCTTGAGCTTTAAATTTGATGGTTTAAGTTTAAACACTAATGATTTGCTTTCATGCTTAAATGCTAGCATTGAATTGATATACTGATTCCTGAAAGACACGGCACAAGAAGTTTGCGAGACACTTGTTGAGCATTCCAAGAAATGGGCAAAGATAGATTGCAGTATAATGTCAAATAGGCCGACTAATAAGAGGAATCATACATTGATCAATTTCTTTGTGGCATCAAGAGTTGCATGGTCTTCCTCAAATCCATGGATCCCTTTGATAGAATGGAATCAACCCACAAGATTTCCCTCTTGTTTGATGAGAAAGTGACTAAGGTTGAACCACAATACATGATTCAATTTATCACAAAAAATACAGCTAATTATGTAAGATCAAACAAACTTCTAATTTGGAACCCATGCATAGCATATTGTCTAGACTCTAAATGTAGCCCTTGAAGACATCGACAAACTTCCACAAGATAAATTTACTGTAGAAAATTGTTGGTAAACAGACTTGTAACTGAATGTTTCTTAAAAAATGACCTTGTTTTCATTGCAATCAATGACGAATGTTTACAACAGTTGAAGAGATCATTGTAGAACGACAATCTTCCTCTACGTTTGAGGGGGCAGCTCCCTTGTATGTTAAACATATTTTGAGTTTTTGGTCTATTTAACCCGGAAATGCTTAAAGGAAGTAGAAACATTAAATGGGGAAATGTAAACTAACTTCTGAACTTCAACATATTCAAGTCAAAAGACCAAGAACATCTTCAACATACTCAAGTGAAGATACCAAGAACGTGATATGTTCATCACTGATCTTGTTCACATATGATACTTAAGAAAGAAAAGGTTATTATTAATAAGACGCATGACGCATTAAGAATGAAACAATTTGAATGTACATCCAAACTTTGTTTTCTAGCGTGACGAGTTGGAACCCCTCTTAAAACATCTTAGAGCATATATATAGGTTTAGGTTGGATAACCACTTGGGTCGACTACCATAACCACTTTGTGTAACCACTTATGCATTAATACTTCCACGCAGTTTGATTTAATATAAATCCATCATTCTTTTGTAAGGTATAATTCAAGGAAGATGTGGAGGTGACATGAAGCTTATTCAAGCACATTACAACGTTATTCCTTGATGCAGAGCACTGGCAAGCAGCTATTGTGTAGTTGCCAATGTAACAAAAGATGAAGGGATTCATCTCCAACATGTGTCGTTGACTTAGAAAGGCATTAAGATCACGCATCAAATTTAAAATGTATAGTTTGCAATCAAGCTTCAGCTATTGCCTTATTGCTTATTGAAATTTTGAAAATACTGTAATACATTACAGATGTATTAATAAATTTTACCTTTGCAACCAGTTCAATGCCAAGGCAGTGGTAGGGCAACTTTAGCAAAGAAACTAAATTACTTTGATGGATGGATGCACATATTCAAAGACAGACATACAGTTCTTTCACTTGTGAACATTGCACATTCTTCAAGTGTGTCTAAACACATTTACTGAAAAAATACTCAATTGATTGACACAACAACAGATGAATAATTTGGTGTTCATTCACCAAAGCCTTCATCTTCAGCTTAAAAAAAATTGCACTAATAGAAAGTTAGGAGTTACTGAATTGGCAATTAAAAACCACTTAACTTTAACGAAGTTAATTCTTACTTTACTCTTTAATAAAATTTTAAGTACTTCAAGTTCAACCAATTTGAATTCTCAGCATAAACTCATAGGCCAGGTACTTAAACTTTGTTAATTCCAGGTACCTTCAAAGATGATCAGCATAGATCGCAACCGATTAGGAGACATCATTTAATAATGCAGATCTGGCCATTTTCACATAGGCATTTGATGATCATGGCCATTGCAGTTAGGAGGTGAAACAGGATTACAGAAAATAGGTTCTGCATCCTTTAGTTTAGGAGTGTTACAGGCTGATTGTACTCTTAGGCCCTGTTTGGTTACTGGAATTGAGGCAGAATTGGGTGCGGAACTTCCGTTGTTTTCCCAAATCCACCGTTTGGTTCGCTAATTTGCAATTCCGGTTTTGGACCCCAAAATGGGCAGCACAATCTTCCCACCCAATAGGTGGAATATGATTTCATCTTCTAGGTTTCATTTTTTATCAACCCCATTTAATTGGATGTGGGGTCCATGCGAAGCCATTTGAAGCCTTTTCTTCGTCCCCTGTTTGGGACCCAATGGACTCTGAGTTTGTATTGGCCCTCCGCTTCCAGGAAATGCTGGAAAATGAATTCAGAACCCCCCAAAATGATGAATGGCAGGATGCCCATCAAGATTTTGATCAGCCTGTAGAAGAGGAGAGGTCAGATATTGATGAATTTGGTAGCTGTTGTGGGGATGAAGAAGACAATGAAGAAGAAGAGTGGAGAGACGCAGAAGGATCTGAAGAGTTTTGTTGCCCCAGTACAGCTTCTGAAACTGATTATAGGGTTCTCATTTGGAGAGATATCACAGATTGTTCTTCAAGGGTATGTCGGAAATTAGGTCGAGGCAGAGTTGTTCTGGCATAGGAGTTGTGATACAGGAACCCAGCGGAGAGAACCTGAGTCAAGTGCAGAAGAAGTTGGAGTGGATGGTACTGTGGCTGAACACCTGGCTCTCATGGATGGCCTCTTGGCTGCATTAGAGCGCAATGTCCATCGCGTTCAGGCTTTTACGGATTCACAACTTGTATATGATCAGGTAACATTTTGAGGGCACTCAAATGTTAAAATTCTGAAAAATGTGAACCCACATGTATGAACTAACTACATCGACAATGTGCATCATGCATCAAGCATCAATAAGAAGTTTTAACAGAAAGACCCCACCTCCTTATGCAAAAAACTAACACTACTTAATACCATTTGGTGGAGCTTGAATACCATTCAGTGTGTAATTTCCGGCTATCTCCAGCAATTCCATCCTTTGTGGTAAGTCGTTTCGGAGCTCAATCTGATGTAATATGTTAATCACCATGTGTAACAACTCTATCTGACGCCAAGAAACCGCCCATCGTCAATTCCAATTCTAATTTCGAAATTGGCAACCAAAAGCAGAAGATGGATTGTCTCAGTCCTCTTCCGGGTCAATCAAACGGTCCAAACTATCTTCCAAATACACAAAACCGGAATTTCAAAACCTTATTTTGAGATAATCAGGTTTTGAGTCAAATTCTAATTCCTCAACCAAACGGGGCCTAAAGACTTATGTTGTAAGGATTTGAAGGTAACTGGCAACATGAAATAGATTGTTTATTGTGTTATTTCGCTTTCTCCAACTATTTTTGGCATGATAAACGAGTTATTTTTTATGTTTTCATAAATATTTCAGCAATTTAAATTTGCTGCGGTTTTCCTGTGATTTACCGTTTTAAACTCGTGTAATCAAATTCCATTCACACTTCCGATTTGTCATGTCAATGTGCAAATTTCTTCTCTCTTTCAGTTCAACCCTTTGACAAGGGTCGTGTTAAATCAACCTTCGTAACATCCAGGACAGAGCTTTACAAGGGTCAAGCATCTTCACTAGTGAATTCTAGCCACATCAAAATTTAACTCCAAGTCAAATAATCTTATGTCTAAATTTGTATGGAGTCATGTGCCCAGACCATGTGAGTTGGTCCTGGGTAACAAGCTGCCCAAATCACATAAAACAAATTTGGTAATCAACTAAAACTAAACAGTATAACTAGAATTTAAAACTCAGCGCAATTATAGTTTAACTTACCAGCTAACAGGCCAAATGACTATTGTTCTAAATAAAATTTACCAGATTTGTCTCAATTTCTCTAACCATATTTCAAATTTGTCATTTACTAAATTTTTGTGCTATACATTATTAAACCGGTGGTGTAAATTTTCAGAGCCTAAAATCTTGTATTCCACATTGAAAAATGGTTCACTGTAAGCTATAAATTTCTGTAGACATAGATTTCCTTCTTCTAATCAACTGTACACTAAAAAGGCCCAAATTACTTAGAAATATTACACAGACGTTACAATTTACGTGACTCTGTAAGGGATTCAAACCTTTGAAACCCTTAAATCTATAACTCGCCAGTTGGTAAATACTGAATTGCTACAACTCGTAAGAAATGAACAACTACAGTATAACTTGAATGCAATTTATCGTTACAGAAAAGAAACGCTCCTCAGTCGTTTTTTGTTTTTTTTTTTAAATTGCACGGGGCCAAAACCCAGATAAATGCCCAGATCCATGTTAGTTGATAATACTAATTATTCATCGTATTTACAGTAAAACTTAGCTCTAAGATTCAGAGTCCGACGGCGATGAAGAGTCAAAGAGCACCAGTTGGCAGACAACCTTGACATCCTCCTTATCCTCAGAAGCCCTAAGATTCTCCTCCTCTTCATCTTCCTCTTCCTCAACCTCTTCCTCATCGTCATCGTCGTCGTCGACCCTTTCTTGAGGGATCTGCGTAGGTAACAAGTATTGCTGGTGACGTGGCATTTCTGGCATCCAGTAAGAGAAGCCGGGTCGGAAAGGGAGCCAATCGGGGGCAGCCATTCGGATGCGCTGATCCTCTGCAAATTCGTCGAGCTCCCTCTGCAGATGAGCCATGAAACCCTTGCTCACAATGGAAATTTGTCTTCTTGATGAATATGAAGTCGGGAAATTCATTTGCTGCACAACCCATTTCAATTGCCTTCCCATGGCTGTAAAAATCATCTTTCCAGCAACGCAAAATCCCTGCTTTCTGAATTAATTGTTCAAACAAGACCGCTAGGTTTTCAAGACGAGGATTACGAAAGAAATGGTAAAGATGAAAATGAAGAAACTGGAAGACTGGAGATAAATAATTCCCTGAGGCGGCGTTTCCAGCCTCCTTCTCATCCACGCAAACGTAGGTTTTTCTTCTTTTCAAGTGAAGAAAGAAAGCCAAGGCCCGACACATGGAGGCACAGGTTTCTGTAAAATTGTATCGTTGTTTTCTCGTGGGTCCCTTCCCCTTCAAAGCACATTATCAACAAATTATGTCATTAAGCAAATAACTTTTCGATTTAGGCAGTTGGTGAAATACTAGTGTAACATTAATGGGCCCTTGGTCTACTAGTGAAGTTGAATGGTTTTAAATGAGTCTACCAGGGGTCAAGTCTTGCTGGGGCAAGGCTCTGACATCATAAGGGATGAGGCCAGGATCGTGCCCCGAGCGAATTTGGTAGAATGGATACCCCTCAGTCCTTGGCTCTTAGCCGAAGAGGTTTCAGGCACGAGTGCCCCCGTTTCAGGTTGCTAAAAACATTTATGGGGTGGCCTTCATTGGTTGGTTGCTTGCAGGCTTCGTGCCTCTGCTGGACAGCTTCGCAGGTCTGAACCCTCTATTTAAAAAAACATACTAGTGCAACAAGTTTATATATACAATTTTTTTAATTATGAATATATCTTATTTAAGTCATATTAATTTAAAGAAAATAGTATAATATTCAAAGAAAAGAGTGGTAGAGAGGTGTGTTCATAAGTCTATTAAAAGGTTTGATTTTTGAAATACAACTAAAAATAAAAGGGTCGAGCTCAGAAACACAATTAAGCAATCTTGGCTATGTTAGGCAAACAAGGATCTTGATCATAAGGTTTCCTACATATATCATCAGAGATAGAATTATCAATTGGCTCTCATCTAGTGAGAACTTTATCCTTTGAATTCTCCTTAGGAGTTGATTAAGTGTGAATTGGAGAGATGGCGAGCATCACACACAAAAAAACTGTTGGTGTCTGATTAGCTAGTGTCCTGCCAAGGAGAAGGGGATGTTAAGGCTATCCTCCATGGGTAATAGAATCCTTAAGATTTCTAGGCATATGAGCACGAGAGCGATACCCACAATCTTCAAGATTGTCCTGCTTAGAACAATGGCTATGTCCATGTCAACATCCAAAAGGAGAAGTGGAGTCACGAGGAACCTAGACAATAGTGTAGGGGTCATTATCCTAATGGTCCAACAACTCCTATAGATGTGTAAATTCAAGTAGAACTTTTCTAGCTTGCACTTGAAACTACATAAGAGCATTACAGAAAATGATAGTGTAGCCATCCAAAATATTAATTAAATTAATATTTCCTATTTATTCATCTAATTATTTAATTTAATCAATTAAATAGTTCCCCTTCTAGTATTTAAAAACAATCTAAATACTATCCCAATGTATTCAAATTAATACATTTGCCTCAAAAATATCTTTTTAATAAATTCATATTTATTAAAATTCCCCTCACACTTCTAATTCTTCTAAACTAGGATTAATTAAAATCTAATTTGAATATTAATCTAAGCCTAACCTAGAAACCTACTAATCCAATCTAGAAGCCTACCCTACTCCTACCTATCCCACTTGCTAAACCTACTTTCCCACTTAATCACCCACTAATCCTACTTAAAAAGTGATTCCTAACCTTTTTAGTGCTAATGGAATTCTCACACATGTGTGAGAAACCCATCCCAAGAAAGTCAACCAACTTCCTTAAATGCTCTTACAACCTTGTCCCCCGATCTTTTCTCCAAGGTTGCTCACACATGTGTGTGTGAGCAACCTTGAGCCACTCAAAGCATTAATTGCTCCAAATTGACCTCTCATCTAAGCCTATGTGTCTCTTATGTGGCTCCTATGTGGATGTCACATGGGTGCCACAACATCCAAGCCCTTCTCTTCCCTCCAAAAATCTATAAATAAAGGCCCTTTCCTCTTGCATTTCATTTCTCATTTGTGCATTGTTATCATGCAAATATAGCTCTAGGATTTGCATTGATAATTTCATGTTCTTAGTTTGTTTTCAAATCTTAAAGCATTAGAGATTACATGTTAGGATAATTTGATAATTGAAACTAGTTTTCTATTGCATTGCATCTCATTCTTAGTTTAAAATCATCATCTTGGGAAGCTTTTGAGACTAGTTGTTTCATACTATCTCTTGAAATCCTTCCTTCATCCATTAACTCTTGCATTCTAGTTTTTCATCCACAATCAAGCAAGCATTCTACTTGGGGATTAGATAGTTGTGTTTTGAGAGAGCACATCCACAATCCTTCCTTTGATCATATCAAATAAGTCTTAAATAGGGTGCAACTTATTTTAAGCTCAATCTGATGTTTTGAGTGTTTATCTTGTTGTTTCATGTTTATTCATGTTTTAGATATTTATATGTGCTAACCCACTAACATTTGCATGTTTGAGCTTGATCCAACAGATTGAATATTTCCTCATACACATTCTAGCACGCTCGATGGGACCACATGTCCTAATCTTATCCTCTTAAAATTCAAATTTCCACATTCTGTCTACACAGGCGCGGTTTGTTGTACAAGTTTTCCCATATTCAAGTATGAGTAAATAACTTTCTATCTGGTTTGTCGTATTATTTAGTGCTTATAGTCGTATGAGACTGCAACTAAGTTCTCTTGTCATTTCATGCCACTGTAATTCTCGTACGAGTCTGCATTTCACTTCTTTACTGGTATTGCAACATAGGTATACTCGTACGGGACTTTCATTACTCGTAGTACAATACACATATACTCGTATGAGTTTTGACACCAGATCACTATCTGTACTTTCTCGTATAAAAAATAGAGAGCATTTTTTGGGGTCCATGTAAAGTGAACATAAAATGTAACATTTAAGTATAATTTACATACTCTTCCTTTCTTATACTTAAGTTACATTTTATGTATATACTTTCAGGATGTTTGAGAGTGGTTTCAACTTCATAGGAGTTAAGATAAAGATTCTAGCTTTTGAGGGTTTTTAAGAAATTTCAGACTTAGCCAAATTTCAGGAATCAACATATTGTCTCCAGCATGAGTCCAGTAGACTATTGATTGCAACATTTTGTCTCCACCCTGTCACATAAAACATTTATTTTTGCTGGTTTTAAGTGTTACTAATCTATTTGTCTTTTTGCAACATTTCAGGGTTGAAGAGTTTAAGATTACTAATATTTTTTCATGCAGGTTTCCTTGGATTTTAATGGATTTGGGGAATGAATTTGTATGCTTTAAACATTAGTCTTTGAATGCATGTTGTTTAAGAAATTAACCACATCTAATCTTGAATGCATAAGGGAACGAACATCACAAACTCTTGAATGACTTAGGACAAAACAATCACAGCTTTCTTACATGCTTTCCTTCTTGATGTATGGGATATAAGTTGAACTTGCATGCTTAAGCATACTATTGTGTCTTTTCCTTAGGTATAAAACACTTAGTTGTTCTAATTAGGTTCAATTTGAAATAAAATCTTTTTGGTGTGTTTGAAGAAGTGTTTCTCAACACTTCTTTCGAGCTATTTTTCATTATATAGATCCCTTAATTTACGTGACGCTAGGATTAAACTATAGTCATATCCTCTCTCCTTGCCTTCGCAAAACTTGGGTGAAGAGAAAGCTTAGCTTAATCTAGCTTCTAGAGAGGTATGTCTAGAGAGTGTATTTCCCCTTTAGAGGATGACCTCAAACCGGTAAATACCTTGGCTGGTATAGAAATGAGACATTGAACAAAAACTTGTCTCAATCCCACCAAGCTTGGGCATGTTGTGTGGATGATAGTTCAAATCGGGTGAATAGTGCCTAAGGAGCTGGCGTGGTCCACTAGAGACTTAAGTGTCTCACACGTGTACAAACTGATTGGAGGTATGCCAAGGATTTTTCTAGAAATTGTTAATTAGCGGCCTACCTGATTCACCTCCAAAAGCTTGATAATCTTTGTGCAAGGAGGATAGTAACCTCCCCAAGATACTCACACATTTGTTTCACCTTGAGTGTTTGGAGTCCGCTAATATGACATCATGATTGGAGCCATTACGTGCTTGGTGATGACTATATTTTGATTATCTCACTTGTATGTGTGCCTATGTTTGTGAGCGAAGGTTTTCAAGGCTAAGCCAATTCCTAAAGGTAGAAACTGTGTGTATATGTTCTTGATGTTAAAAACCTAATGGAAAACAATTTTAGAAAATACATTCAAAGTTACAATCCTTTTGCCAAAAACAAGTCAAAATCTCACCAAAATCCAACATTCACCAATTCAAACACTTAGCCCAAATTTCTAGTCCAAAGTCACCCAAGTCTCTAAAATTTTGTCATCCTAGTTTCATGATCATATCCTTACTATCATATTGCGCCATTTTCTTCTAATGTAACAAGGCCCTTCTTTTCTTCCTATATCCTAGGCTAGAGGAGTCATCTTCTTCATTCCTCATCCCCTTCCCATCTTCTTCAGAGTCAGTCCTTCTCTCTATCTTGAGCTTAATCCAAAATCCTAGTATGAACTTATTGTGCATCCCGATCTGAGCTTTAGTTTCTTCATCCATCTTCATCCTTCATCCCTTTCCAACTCATCAACCAATCATTATGTCACAATTCTATCATGAGGAATTTGGTCGTCCTACCTCTTCTTCCACTTCATCTTATTCCAATGATGATGGAAATCTCGTTGATCATGGTGAGTTTATTGAAAACCTTAGAAATCTTGCTCCAAGCATCCTCCAAAATCCAATTATTCCTCCATGCTCCCCCATCATGTCTCCATGTATACCCACTAGCACTCATTATCATACCTTTGACAAGGGAAAACCATCTTATCCTACATCCACATCTTCCTCCTATGTCGTACCCACATATCCCCCTCATACATCATTCATGCATCGATCTTCTCCCATAGTCATATCCCAAGCTCCACATTTCCACAATAACAATACTAACTACATCCCTAATCCAAATCTACCATGTCCTTATCCTCCAACCCATTTTCCAATCTATAATCCTAGTCCTCCATTTCCTCCAATCAATCACCATGATCCCCATGCTATTGCTAATCCACCATCCAATCTATCCTACCTTTCTCCTCTATCCCCTCCATCTTAGCCCACTATACCATCTTCCATTCCCACCTACATTAACACAAATCCCCTCCCTCAATCCACCTACATCTCTCAATCTACATCATATTCCATACCCCAATCTATCACTCCTCCATCAGTTAGTCAATCCAGTTCACAAGTCACCCTCATGCCCACTTATGTGAACTATCTATCCATGCCATCTCCTACACTCATTTCTAAACCATCATACATTCAACCAAGATTGCAATCCACTACTACACCTCCATACATAAACTACCCTAGTTTCCCACCATCTACATCTACTAACCGTCCACCCCAACCTCAAACACTCAAGTCTCCAAGGACCTTCACAAGGAAGTCATTGCAAAATCCATCTCTTAAAATCAATGAGTCATGTGAAGCCACTAGTGATGATACCTTTCTACCTACCACAACCATCATTTCTCTTCCATCTCCCACACATATTGTCTCCCTTCCACCTCCCATACTTATTGATCATCTTCCATCTCCTAACACCATTGAAGTATCTCCATCCATTGACTCCATCTAGTCCTCATCCCCATCTTCTCCTCATGGAATTGTCCACACCCCATCCAATGAATCTCATGATTCCACCCATCTTACCTCTATCCCAATTATAAAATCTCCCATCCTTCCATCCCCTCCATCTGAAGAGTCCATCCCTACATCCACCATCATACCATACACGTCAATCCAATCATGTCAAGATCTTGCCCAAAATTATGTTGAAATATATATTGACCTAAATCAAGATCCTACGATCCCACTTCCTCTATTACATAACCCATTATTGTCACTCACTCTGCCTCATGATCCATTTTCATCCACTATTCCCAATAAAGATCTCGTCATTCTACCTACTTCACCTCAAGATCCATTATCCCATCTAAGTCAAGATCATAACATCCCATCTCCTCCACTTCATTATCCTTTGTCACCTCTAATACAAACCATCCCACCACCATCACTCTATCCCCTCGGTTCACTTACATTCATCCATGGTGGTCCAATTGAGGCAGAAGAAATAAATTCCATGTCCACCATTTACATTCCTCCTAATAATGGACTCGCATCTTGTTCCCTAAGAGGGAAGTATCCTATCTTGAATCAAATGCTCAAAAAATTGAATTATCAAGGTAAAGGCTTAGGCTTAAATGAGTGAGGTACCCTGGAGCCCATCCATGTAAAAAAAAATCCACAATCTTGTGGTCTTGGTTTCACATCTCAAGGCCCTTCATCCAAAAATGTTGGTACGACTAATGCAAAGTTCAAGTATGCTTTCAAACCCACTATTGCATCTTCCCATCGTTCCTCCAAAATATTTAACGCCATCCCTACTCCTTCATCATTGCAACCCAAGACAACCTACCACATTCCTCCTTCATCCTCTAAATCCATTTTGGGCCCCTATGTCTCAAAATCCACCATTGCTTATCCTCCACATACTAAATCCATTTTGGGCCCTTATATCCCATAATTTCATCCCCCATCTTATCCCACTCGTTCCTCCATCCACCTACCCCATATAAAAAATCTCACCCCCTACATTCCCAACCAGGATCAACAAAGGCATATATCCACACACCCCATCCACCATCCTACCTCCAACACTCCATCCATATTTCCTCCATCTCACACAACTTCTTATATTCCCTCCAATGCAACTCACTGTAATTTGGATGCCAAATAAAAAATGCATAAAGCTAAAGATCCACAATGTAAAGATTGTCATGTCCACTTCAAACGACATGTTCCAGCAAAGACAAATCCAATCAAAAAATTCACTACATCCCATAGGTCGCAAAGGCTCACCAAAGCAAAAGAAAAAACTATGTGGATCCCAAAGAAAAAAGATGAAGTGCATCTAAAAGAAAAATCCACAATGACATTCAAAGTTGCTAATCCTCCAACTAAGCATTCCTATCCTCCATATGCTAAATCTATTATGGGTCCTTATGTCCCAAAACTACCTACCGTAATCCATCCATTGTATCCACATGTACCATCCACTTCACATCCATTCTTTCCACAACCCTCACAGTATGTGCCAATTTGGTCCTAAAAACATCCCACTATCATACTCACTTTCCTTCATTTCATCCAAAAACTTCTTACCACCATATCTCTTACCCCACATATATCTCCCATCATAACAATCTCATTCATATCTTTGCATAAGCTACTCATCCCAAATAAGGTTGTACCAACGTCTAGCGATCACTCCAAATGGGCTCCTATTACCTTGATATCAAACTTGATGCTTGAGTCCTCCATCCATCTCCTCTTTATCATTCCATCCATAAACCCCCCTCCAAAAAGTTAAAAAAAATTAAAATTGAAAAAAAATAAAAAAAAGAGAGAAATAAGTATAGAGAAATAAGCGTCCAATGGTGAAATCTTGGAAAACAAGCCCCTTGGACAAGTACCATGATGGAAACCTGGAAAACAAGCATCATGCATAATCCTTCCATCCAGTTTCTCTCCGCACTTGGTGGCAAGTCCTTATAGCCACCATCCATCACTTCCTCCATCTCACTTTCCACCATACCTATCATATCTTATCCATTTAACCTCCTTCACCCTTCTTGGGATCCTGCTAAAAAAATAAAGGATACAATGCTTTTGGACACCTATTGGCATCCATTTTTGCATCACCTTTTTCATCCACCTATCATCCTTACCTATCCACCATCTCATCTTTCACCCCCCTCCTCCTTTAACCACCATCTTATCTTTGATCTCCCTCCCCCCTCCTATGTTCATCCTATCTGCCATTCTATCATATCCCCTCCTAATGCCTCCTCATGCATGACCTATCCTAAGAGGGGGCATTTTATTCCTTGGTGACGTGTTCCTTGGAGACCTTATCATATCCACCTTGAATCTCCCATCACTTACCTTCATTCATAATCCTTTCAGCTTCCAATCTTCCTCTCCCATCCACCTATCATCTCCAATATTTTTACCTCCCAATCCTTATCTTCCTTCCTTCCTTCATCCAAATCCTTCCATCCATCAATACTTTCTCTCTCTATCCCTCTTATATCCCTTGTCATTGGTATCTATATCTAGGCTACCCAAAATCCAATGCCATCCATGCTTATCTCTAGGCTCTACCCAGTCTACTATTACATGCAAATCCTATCCACCACCTCCAGCTATCCAAAAAATTAAACATCAATTAGCCCATCCAATAAACCCATTGTATTGTTCACATCCTTGTTGTAGACATTGCAATCCACTCATCATCATTGGGATGCATCCTTCCCAATCTTGGTGTTTCTTAGGGTACATCATTCCCACATCAAAAGCACCACATCCACGATCCATCCATCTAGGCTTTTTAGCTTGACTAGGGTAAAATCATGCGTATCCCCATCATCTTATCCATCATCCCAAACCCTTATACATCTTGTAATTAGTGTCTTGTACATAGCGTCAGTCGTGTCTCCACCTAGGCTCATTTGTACATATGTGCCTTTAGATCCCATCCTTTTTGTCAGCCAGTCCTTATGTCATCATGGTCATTGTCCCTATCCAGCTAGCACTTCAACACTCATCCCTTAGCCCCTTTGAGGTTTGAGTGTTTTGCTTGTCTCTTGCCATAAGGAATCCTAGTTTAGAAATCCATCATTGTTCTTTGCAAGATGTATACTTCCTCATACCATACCAATCAAATCAATCATCAACCCATCATCCTCCCTATGGAAAAAGTTATGTGAGATACTTGTTTCTTTGGTACTTTTGGATCTTTATTTATCTTTTGTGCTTCCTTTTATTACCTCCTCATGGTCACCACAATCATTTATATCATGTTGTGTTGTGCAGGGTGAAACTAGTGGCAAGGTCTTGATCTTTTTCTTTCTGCGTGCGTGTTTGTGGGTTACCCATCATCATATATACCATAGTTCTATGTGAGTCATGTGTGATACTAGGGCAATCCTTGTGTTTTTTTTGAGTGATTCCATGCAACATTGGTGACAAGGCCTTACATTCCTAGTAACCTTGGCAGGTCTCAAGTGTTTCTATATCAAACTAGGATGTAATCTCCAACGTTAACACAAATATAATCCCCCTGTCTCATTTTAGTTAGCTGCATGGTTAGATTCATGTTACACTTTGCATCTTTTCTTTTAGTGAGGCTCCTATTTGTTCCCTATTCCCGATTGGGGCATCATATCCTCGATCTACCCTTGGAATACCTTAACCCCCCCCCCCCCCCNCATGAACTAATTCTCCCCTTCTTTCTCTCATCTTGCATGCATCATCTCGTCTATTTCGAGATCACACCCGTGTTCTCCTCAACCCACCCGTCCTCTCAAGGGGGCATCCTTATCCTCATCTCCCATTATCCTTCCTCCTAGTTATTCTTCTGGCGGGATGCATATTGAAGGGTCCAAGGTTGGACTGTCTAAACTAGCAGCCTAGAGAAAAAACATCAGAAACAACCAATAACACAGAAATAATCAACAATGAGATCTATTGCCATAAACATCAATTACATTCAACATGTCGAGCTGTAAGGCCTTCCCGGTTATGACTAATTACAGAGATATAAATCGAAGATCTAGCACAGATCTTCTACAAGCTTCATATCACCTCCTTATCTAGTCCAAATCTGTGACTCACCATGCAACAACCTGGCATGAAACCTCCAGCAAGATCTAAACTTGTGCTCGCAAGCCACCAAGCAACCTTCTTGTTTCCTAACCCAACATGCTACTATCCCACCAAGGTATCTTCCACCAAATTTAGATCCAATACTCAGATCCTTAGATCTGATCTCCTCTAATCTACTCACTTATCACTTACTACAACTCTACCCAGACCTCCTTAAATACTTGCACGAGCACAAGTTGGCCTGTTGCAAATAAACCCTAACATAAAATACATATTCAAGCCACAAGTCGGCCTGCAAACAAATATTAAATGACCCCTTGGAGTTGGTCATTCCAATCCACTTAGGATAAAGACCCAAGACCCAAATAGGTCAACACACATCCCCATTATCGATCCACGTCATGATCACACGCTTCAAAAATTAAATGCATCAAGTCGGCCTCCCAGATCTACCAAAACACCAGTCGGCAAGCCAAACTATCAAGTGCCAGCAACCGCCAGTCGAGCATCAGCAAAACCAAAAGCATTCCTGAGAATGCATGACGACCGAGCTCCCTCAAGCATCACCGAGCCACCACACCTATCAAGCAACCAATACATGTTGAGAAATACCAAAGCCGAGCAACAATATGTGTCAAGTTCTTCAATGACCGAGCTCCTTCAATGACCGAGCCCCTCGATCAACACTGCAACCGAGAAACAACACTCCAAGTATTCTCCAAAGTAACTACCAAGAAAATCCAAGATGCTCCTGCATTAGACTCCCCACGTAAATAGAAAAGTGTGTCCCACACTTTAATTCCAAAAGAAAGATTTGCAACTAGCTTCATCTTCACCAAAGGCTTCCACTCCATCAAGGAAAAGAGAACCAATCTGCTTCAACCATCCAAACACCATAAGCATTTGTATCACCACCAACCAATCAACTTGCAACTTACCACCATAACCTATCTCAACAATAAGAGTTTCCAACTATACATCCGCAGTAATAACATGCAGATCCAAATCCAAATTCACATCAATAGTAACCTCATCAAAGCACTCAAGCTTATCAACAAGCAGCAGATCAAGATGTCCACCACCTTCACTAGTCTCATCCATAACCTCATACTGAGTAAAAAACTCAACAACATCAATGCACTTACCACTGCCCTCACCAAGTTCATCAATTGATCCAATCAAAGAAACATCAACAAACACATCTAGGTCAACATCCATGTCAACAAAGTCATCAATACCAACCTCCTCAGCAATACACACAGTCGAAGGTATCTCTTCCATCTCACTAGCAATCTCATCATCCACAACAAGATGCTCTGTAATATCCACATCATTTCCATCTATCTGACTGTGAAGACCAATCACCTCTTCAATAATAACATGCATAGATGAACTGTTCTCAATAATCTCCTCCTCAGAATCAGCAAGATCCTCCAAGCCTTCACCAAGACTTCTTTCCCCTACAACATTCACACCAGCAACACTTCCCATGTCAATATCCTCCTCAGGAAATCTTCTCCACATTGATATCTCTATTTCCTTCACTTGTTTCTTCAACTCAATCATACCAACTCGTATCTCTTCTTAGTTCAACTGCCTCACTTCGATGATCTGATTGTAAGATTTCAATGATCTCTCCATCGATGATCTATTGACAACCTTTATAATATGCCTCAAATTACAAGAATAGAACCCATCCTAAAGATCTTGCACTTGTCTCTAAAAAGATCAAAAATCTTCTTTTGTTATCTCGTGATTCTTCTTCGGAGGAATCTTCAAGATCTTTGCAAACCCTCTGCAACAAATCACCAACTTTCCAATCCAAGGTCCTGGTGCAAAATACCTCACCTTTAGCGATCTATCCACACACTCAAAAACTTCAAGCTCTGATACCACCTGACGGGATGCAGATCGGAGGGTCCAAGAATGGATTGTCCAAATTAGCAACCCAAAGCAACAACAGTGGAAACAACCAATAACACATAAATAATCAACAATGAGATCTATTTCCATAAACAACAATTACATTCAACATGTTGAGTTGTAAGGCCTTCCCATTTACGATCAATTACAAAGATATAAATCCAAGATCTAGCACAAATATTCTGCAAGCTTTAGGTAACCTCCTTAACTAGTCCAGATCTGTGACGCATCACACAGCAACTTTGTAGGAAACCTCCAGCAAGATCTAAACTTGTGCTCACAAGCCACCAAGCAACCTTCTTGTTTCCTAAGCCAACATGCTACTAGCCCACCAAGGTATCTTCCACCAAATTCAGATCCAATACTCAAATACTCAAATCTAATCTCTTCTAATCTACCCACTTATCACTTACTACAACTCTACCCCAAACCCCTTAAATACTAGCATGGCCACAAGTCAGCCTGTTGCAAATAAACCCTAACATAAAATACATATTCAATCCACAAGTTGGCATGCAAACAAATATTAAGCGACCCAGTCAGCCATTCCAATCCACATAGGATAAATATCTAAGACCTAAATAGGTCCACATACATCCCCATGATCGATCCACGTCAAGATCACACGCTTCACAAATTAAATGCATCAAGTCGACCTCCCAGATCCGCTAAAACACCAATCGGCAAGCCAAACTGTTGAGTGCCAACAACCACCAGTCGAGCATCAACAAACCAACAAGCATTTTTGAGCACATGTGATGACTGAGCTCCCTCAAGCATCACCGAGCCACCGCACCTGCCGAGAAACCAACACATGCCGAGAAATACCGAAGCCGAGCAACAGTATGTGACAAGCCCTTCAACGACCGAGCTCCTTCAACAATCGAGCCCCTCGGCCAACACTGCAACCGAGCAACAACACTCCAAGTATTCTCCAAAGTAACTACTAATTAAATCCAAGATGCTCCCGCATCATCTTTTGAATGACTGGGGCATCTCTTCTAATTCAATCATCTTCTTCCTATCTCTATGTCTTAATCTTATTTGAAATGATGCTACTTTGTAAAACAATCTCAAAAAGGGGCAAAATGTAGATGTCCAAAATATTAATTAAATTGATATTTCCTATTTATCCATCTAATTAATTAATTTAACCAATTAAATAGTTCCCCTTCTAGTATTTAAAAACAATCTAAATACTATCCCAATGTATTCAAATTAACACATTTGCATCAAAAATCCTTTTTTAATAAATTCATATTTATTAAAGTTCCCCTCAGACTTCTAATTCTTCTAAACTAGGATTAATTCAGATCTAATTTGAATATTAATCTAAGCCTAACCTAGAAACCTGCTAATCCAATCTAGAAGCCTATCCTACTCCTACCTATCCCACTTTCTAAACCTACTTTCCCACTTAATCACCCACTAATCCTACTTAAAAAGTGATTCCTAACCTTTTTAGTGCTAATGGAATTCTCACACATGTGGGAGAAACCCATCCCAAGGAATTCAACCAACATCCTTAAATGCTCTTACAACCTTGTCCCCCACTCCTTTCTCCAAGGTTGCTCACACATGTGTGAGCAACCTTGAGCCACTCAAAGAATTAATTGCTCCAAATTTACCTCTCCTTTAAGCCTATGTGTCCCTTATGTGGCTCATATGTGGATGCCACATCATCCATCCCCTTCTCTTCCCTCCAAAAATATATAAATAGAGGCTCTTTCCTCTTGCATTTCATCTCTAATTTGTGCATTGTTATCATGCTAACATATCTCTAGGATTTGCATTGATATTTTCATGTTCTTAGTTTGTTTTAAAATCTTAAAGCATTAGAGATTACATGTTAGGATAATTTGGTAATTTAATGTAGTTTTCTATTGCATTGCATCTCATTCTTAGCTTAAAATCATCACCTTGAGAAGCTTTTGAGACTAGTTATTTCATACTAGCTCTTGAAATCCTTCCTTCATCCATTAACTCTTGCATTCTAGTTTTTCATCCACAATCAAACAAGCATTCTACTTGGGGATTGGATAGTTGTGTTTTGAGAGAGCACATCCACAATCCTTCCTTTGAGCATATCAAATAAGTCTTAAATAGGGTGCAACTTATTTTAAACTCAATCCGATGTTTTGAGTGTTTATCTTGTTGTTTCATGCTTATTTATGTTTTAGATCTTTATACGTGCTAACCCACTAACATTTGCATGTTTGATCTTGATTCAAACAGATTGGAGATTTCCTTATACACAGATAACTTTAGAACAAAAAGAAAAATAATCATCAACGATGGTACAATTAAACAATGTAGTATTTTTATCTTTTCAAATATTGAATAAACTTTCCACCTTGAAAGTGTATCTAATCTGGATAAAATTGTAGGGGAGGTTGGGTTGATCCCCAATAAAAAATATATGTCATGAGAAAGGGGTAAGCCTGATGGGCGTGAAGAAGTCATGAATCCAGCTCCAAGCTTCTTGAGTCAAGGGATAGACAGAAGAGGTTCTTGAGGGATTTAATATGACCATAAAAAAGGGCAACTCAAAGTGGGAAAGCTCATGTGAGTGATACAGGTCCCCATTGAAAGACCTTGGTAAAAACAAACACTAAGTGAAGTGAGCTAGATTTGGCTCAACCACAACAATCCAAACACCCTAAATTATTTTTTTACCATACCCCCCAAGTGTTGGAGTTGATGGGTGACTCCTCAACACCCCCAAGATCCCTACAAGAGAAAAATAACTTGCACAAGAGAGAATGGAAATAATAGCTTGCTTCAACAATGTAACATAGACTAAATATTACAAAATGGGCATGAAAATGTACATAAGAGGCTTTGCTTATAAAAGCAATGTGAGAGGTAAGATTTCCAAGATGTTGACATGTATCAAAATCCTATATAATAGGACACCTAAGTTTTGGACTTAGAAACCAAACATAATTGTCATGATATTAGATAAGATCATGTAACAACTAATCCATCTTCTAGAAGGACACCTAGAACCTAAGTAAACTTAATTCATGTGAATTAGCCCCTATAAGGAACTAGTGAAAATACTAGGTATAAAGATCTTACTAGGTCAAAAACCTTATTCACACCAACACCCTTGTCAATGAAAGTTTTAAGTACATGCAAACACAGATAGATTTCAACATCATAATCCTATCTCTCTGGAAAGATATGGTAAATTTAAAGGAATCTACAATCCCAAGGCTCCAGTTACTAGGTCTCAAGATGTATTAATTTTTACTTAGAGTTTGTTGTATTTAGTGTTTTACATAGGGATAATTGATTATTTCTTTCCTATGAACTTTCTAACTGATTATACAAATTGAATTCATGATAACTCATATTGAAAATCTCAATTTTACAATTTCTAAACATAAGTAGTAACCATCAAGACATTATAAATTCATAAATCTTTCATTCATCAATTCATTCTCAAAATCAAAAGATCCTCAAATTTGCAGCAGGATATCACATAAAATTCTAAAGATTCAAGGTTTAGAGAAACTAATGTAAATTTGTCAAATATTCCACACATATATCCTGAAAGAAAAAGCAACGAGAAATGAAATTGCATGTACTTCACGAGAAACTCACACAATTATTTACAAACAATGCATATTTAAAGGAAAACTAATCGATTTGCAAAAATCAATTTGAAATTCCCAAGGGAATGACACGATGTTGATATTTCCACAAAATTTCAACCAACAAGCTCGTAAAATAGGTAGAATTCACACTAGTCTTTTAATCATTGGCTTTCAAACATGTCAATCTTCACATAAGTTTTTATTAAACTAAAATAGAAAACATAAAAATACACAAATTTACTCAAGTTCAATTTGAGTATTTTAAATGGCTACAAGAATCAAAATATTTATTTCAACTAGAGAGAGCAAGAACACCCTTTTCTTTACTATTGGCATGTGGGTGACATAAAGCAATTGATAGTTAACAATGAGTTGGAAGGAATATTCAAGTACCTTTACACTTGCAAAAAGACAAACACCAAACCCATAATAAATTCATTCCTCCATGTCTACTTACTGAAAGTATTCTATTTGTGTTATGGCTCGATATGCATTGAATTCAATGAGGCTCTTAACCATCATCCCGCTATCATGCATTTGAGATTTACACCACTTAAATAGACAATAATTAAATATCTTCTCAATAGGTTGAAGACTATCCATTTTTTCATCTGGAAAATATATGTATTCTTTTATTGCAACATACTAGCTAACAATATCTTCTATCTATTCCTTGTGAAAATTCTTAGCTGGATCAATAACCACTAAGTAACACATCATCCTAAAGTCCTTTATGGTAACTTCAACATCACAAACTTCATAGGTGACCCATATGGTTTTCTTTTCAAAGATTATTATATCTTGTAGCATCAAAATTGTAACCTTGTACAATTTACACAACATTTTGTGCCCTTGCCTTAGTGTTTGGTCTCCTAGCTCTTTTACAAGCCTATTTCTAGCCAAAATATTGAAAATTGGATGTCATATCTTCACACAGTGACCTAAATTATTGTATTGGACTATGTTCACTTGATTTTCAACCAAATTTGAACATGTAAATGTCAGGAACCCACTAGTTGTTCCTCAATCCTGGTATCTTAATATGACTATTGGAGATTGAGTTAATTCACAAAATACCTTGATAACCTTATGCAAGGGCATTCTATCAATTCATTTTCACATCCATCAATTGTCATTCAACATCAAGCGTAACTATTCAAGTTCAATTGCCGACATTGTCATGTTGTGATGGTTAAGTTGTGTTGTTGTTCTTGCCATCGAGGTTGAAATCTCATTGAGGATGAGGTCCCCCATTTGTGGCCTCTCCGGTTCATAGCTTTGAGTCAAAGTATTTATGCCCTTTAAAAAAAACTATTCAAGTTCAAACACTCAACGTGACCTATCATACCACCATATCCTTCAATTCTTCTATAGATCTAAGCATTATGGAGTGGTAAATTACAACAATCATCATGCAAGCATATGCAAGCATGTTTTCATAATTGATCTCATTTATATCATTTCATGTTATTGTACCAACACTTATGATCACATTCAAAGAGCATTCCATCAACAAGTTTGAGGTATAAGATTCAACATTCTAATTCTAATTTTCCAATTCAATTCAATCACATTTCAATTTCATGGTTGATTAAAAAATCAGGGTTTGACCTGGGAAAACCCCCATCAACCCAACATTTTCTTTCCTTTGCACATGCAAGCGACATGGTCAGGAGACACAAATATGGAATCAAAAAGAGAAAAGGCCTATAGATTGAGATTTTATAGATCCAAAAAAGGTGGGTCAATGCTACTCCGCCTGACATTGACTTGTACATTTCAGACATAATTTTTGGGAAAGATTTTGAGTAGTACTTTGATCCCCAAAACACAATTTACATCTACATCTCAGATTCCTGGGTCAAGGTTTCCCCACCTAACATTGACCTCCTAATTTCAGCCCAAATTTTAGACGTGGGTACCTTTCTATCTATTCTTGCTAGATATATAACTCTTGTCTACATACATGTTATGAGTTTTCCTATGCATTTAAGAACCATTAATTTATCACCTTTCGCCCTAGATATATTATTCTACTCACACCTTTCAATAGTAATTTTCAACTCAATCAAGGAGTGTTAAATTCATCGTGTGCCCAATCCTTTTCAATTAGATTTGAGGTTGAGCCAAGTGGATCTACTCTCCTTTATGTAATCAAAGGGAAATAGTTCTAGTTCCTAGTTTGCATGCATACTTTGTGAACCCATTTTCCAACATTATATTTTGGTGAAATTGACACATCTTATATTTTGCTAACTTCATATTTTCAAATCTGATCTTTCATAATGAAATTTACAAAATCTAATTGGTTTTCTATTTCACACGTGATCACATTTTTTTAAAATTACATTTACCAAAATCACGTGTTAGATAATAGCTTCTTTCACTTCATGTTGATTACATTTATTCATAGAAATCTTACATATTTCATAGTAATATTTTCAAAGATATTTCCCAATTACAAATCAGTTTTTAAAGCTTTTATTCATGTTTTATGCTATATGATGACATTTATAGGTAAATTAATGGAATATGTAGAACTCATAGAAGATTCGGTAGATCATGGAAATCCTAGAGATGATATTGAAATGAATCATACTTTTACCTCTCCTAGGGTATCTTTTGTTCACGAGGAAAGAATAAATACTTGGAATACCAATGATCACTCTAATGGAGATGCAAAATTGAAGAATAATAATGGATACTCTTATCACAAAGGTACTTTGGTGCAAGAGGCACAATCTAAAAATGTCAACCTTAGTACATCTATCACTCTAGATCCTCCTTATTCTTTAAAAATGCGTCCCACCCATCAATATATTTTGAGACAAGATGATGTTATGAATTTTATTCATGATCTATCTCCTAACATAATGTTGATTAAAGATGAAGATTAAGATGAGAACATTTCTTCCCAACCTAGCATAATGGATATGAATAATGATGATAGGATCGAGAATCTCTTTATAAAAAACAATTGTCCTCCATCTTTTCATCCATACACAACAAGTTTCAATAAGTTTCATGATTGAAACTCTTCACCTTAAAAATTAAAGACATATTATGACATTGTCTATGTTAGACTTATTTAGTTGTTGGCAGTGATTGTCATTGATGTCACAACCTCCATACCAACACTCTAGCAGTATCGGTTGGGCATTGACAATTTTGGTTATATATCTGTTGGTTATCGGTTATACCACAGGAATTTTGGTTATACACAAAACAGGTTTAGTATGAATATTTTTTGTGTTCTTGGTGTTTCTTAGCAATTGTACAATTTTCTATTTATAGCTCATATGTTTCCGTGCACTTGTATGATTTTGATGTTCAATTGTATCAATTTATGGCGATTTCATTGGTTACAATGTTTCTACAAGTAGCTAGATAGTAGTGTAGTTCATCAGATGTTTTTGGTATACGGGATACAATGTATCATGAAGATTCTTCTATCAATGGTTTTGGTTACTTCAAGTTTCCATCTTTTAGTCTTGGTTGTGGTAGTTCTTGAAAATGTAATATGCATTGTAATATCCTAAGTATGATTTATCTGTGGGTCATGATGTAGCGCATGGATACATGTTCTTAAGTGTGTCTTAGATTTAGGATCGATGATATCTATTAAATGAAATTGTAATATCTTTTATTTTCGGGTCATCACACACGTTTGGTGTGGGCCGACAGATGTATGGACAAATACCTATATAAATAAAGGAGATCTTTTGTATTCGAGTGACTAGAGAGAGTGTAGTGGATGTAGTGTAAACTTGTGGCAGTAGTGTATGTGAGAAACAATATCTAAGGTAGAAAATTGAAGATCTAGATAGAGCTTATCAGATTGTTAGTGATCTACTATTGGTTGTGGTGATAGAGTTTAATTGTTGAATTGTTCATGCATAGTCAGATGCAATTCAACCAGTTCATATTTTTTTGTATCAATTTTGATATCTCAATTGTATAAGGGTAATTATCCTGACTGGCAGTGAGCTGATAGACAGTGAGCCAACCTATAGTGAGCCTTTGTACAAATCACCTTAACTGATTTCACCCTAACAAGTGTTTTTCATTTCATGAGAATTAGCTTCTCCATGGTTTTTCCCATTTTGGGTTTCCACGTAAATCTTTGTGTTCTCTGTGTCGGTGTTTCGGAGTTTTCATGTTTACATTTTATGTGGATGTTTAATGTTCTTAAATGATAGATCAAAAGTTGTTATTGTTGTTGTTTATTTGTTTACTGACACAACAAAAGTTTTGTAAAGTGTGTGGGAATAACTGATTCACCCCTCCTTTCAGTTATTCACTATGTTCAACAAGTTATAACATGATTAATAAGAAAGGATACATTGGACAAGGTCTTAGACATATGGAACAAGGAATAAAAGTCCCTATAGACCCTCCTCCTTCCCTATACATTAGAGAAGGTTTAGGATTAAAACCACAATAAAATATTATTCACAACCTTTTTCAAGCCGACTTGATCACTCATTTCTTGTCCAAACAAAGAAGAAAATATAACAAAGTATAAATAATTATCCCTTTTTCATGCATCATCAAGTCCAAGGCCACACAACAAATGAATTACTTGATTTTCAATTACAAATTCAATAATTTATTGATAATAGTACTATAAAAGTAGTGCCTTAGCACTCCCTTTGCCTATTATGTTAGTCTAAACTATGTGAAATTGATAGTCTACCTTGTTTGGGGCTCTTTGTTGTGCATGCTAGTACAAATTCATATATAACCATACCCCGTGAGGAACATAATAGCCTTTTTATTCTTGTCTACATGCTTGGAGGGTAATAATAGTGTTTGAATTTTATCCTTCCAAGGATCCACTTTCCCTTTGTTGAGTTGTATCTTTATAACATGATTTCCTTTCTCACATAGAATTTCTTATTCTTCATAAGGATTTTCTCTTTTCTAGGAGGTTTCAATCCTTGATTACAATCTCTTCCTTGCTTAAAAGTGTGTGTAAATGATCTCGCACTTAGAGTAGAAAGTGTGTAATCCCACACAAAGAATCCCCTTACCTAGTAAAAAGGAAGGTGTGTATGTTTTTTTATCTCCTTCCCCTCTCTTACTCAAAGATTTTATCTTTGTTAAAGATCTCCTCTTAGGGGTAGATGTCTTTGAGAAAATACCTCTTCCTCCTTGCATCCTTCAAAAGGATCCCTTTACACTTGTTGTAGGATATATTTTTACAACTATCTCTTCCTTATCCCAATAGAGCTATGCCCTCTTTGTCTTAGATTGTATGTACATTGTTGCTTAAAGGATATCTCCTTGGTGATAAAGGTTTTTATCTTTGTTATTTTCCTTGAGACATCAACATAGCCTTATCTTGACCTCTTGGGGGGAGGGGGTGGGGGGTAATATATGTGACCTCCTTATTATTGATGTTATAGGATTTCTTTATGAAAAATTTGCTTTGTTTCATTATCCTTATTCAAATAGTACAAGATTTCTTATGAACAACGTTCTTTGTTTGGTTATCCTTATTAAAATGTTGCAGGATTTTCTTATGAACAACATGTTTTGTTTGGTTATCCTTATTGAAATGTTGTAGGATATCCTTACAAAAAAGTGCCTCATTTGATTATCTTTATTCAATATTTTTCAGAATGAGCTAACTAGCATAAAATAATTTTCTAGACTATTTGACTCTCCTTGGCACCAATTTTTATGATGAATTGACTAGCACAACATATCTTGCTATACTATTTGACTCACCTTGGCACTAATTTCCTAGGATAAGTTGATTAGCATAACACAACTTGTTGTACTATTTGACTCTCCTTGGCACCATATTTTGCAAAATTCTTTACAGACAACGCTTTGCTTGGTTATCCTTAGCACTGATATTTCAGGATAAGTTGACTAGCATAACACAACTTTCTAGGATGACTCTCCTTGTCACCATATTTTGTATGTTTCCTTACAAACAATGTTTTTCTTAGTTATCCTTCGCACCAAATTTTAGGATGGGTTGACTAGCATAATACAACTTGATAGATTATTTGAATTTCCTTGCATCATACCCTCGGGATGAGTGGAATTTATTGGATTTGATGAAAAACTATCAACCCCACAACTCCCAAGAATCACTTGCATGCAAACACTTGTCACGGAAAGAGAGAAGCAAAAGCTATGGAGGCCAAAAACAACAGATCTGTGGAAGAGGAAACATCCTCAATTGATTCAATAATAATGGAAAGGAATTACAAAAGAATTCATTAATTACAAAGAGATCAATCCTTATAAAGGAGATCGAATACCCAAGAGGTGGAGAAACCTAGGTTGCATGATAATAATTAATAAAGAATTAATTATTATATGCCTAAAGTTTAGCTTAAGTGAACTAGAGATAAAAAGTGACTTAATAATTAAATCAATAATGATTTAATTAATAAGTGAAAAGGTGACTTAATAATTAAATCAATAATGATTTAATTAATAAGTGAAAATACATTTTTACTCTAACAGAATTAGCATAACATAAGCTTGCTAGACTATTTTGACTATTCCTCCTCTTATCACACACATCACATAACATAACACAACTTGTTATATCGTAGAATTTGCACTCTTTTATGGATCGCCTAGCATAACACAACTTGATATCCCATGGAATCCATGTCTCTTTTCTCATTCCCCATGATCCCATAGCATAATAAAGGCCTTGCTAGTTGGCTGGATCATCGTTTCTGATCGCATCTCTTGATGTATGCTCTTTCTTTTTCCATTTGACCACATGTGCTCTTGCAATAACATTATGAGAATGATATTAGTGTTTTTTGAGACATTTTGATCATCAAGGTCTCTTCAACTAGTTGACTTGGAGCCTTTATTTTTAGTACCAACCCCATTTGTGTGTTTTTTATTTATTTTGCCTTTGTTTATCTTTGGCTTTTTTTGTGTGTCTTTGCATATGATCAGATGCATTAAGAGCCTAAGGTTGGGGGCTTGTTCATTTGAGCTTAGTGATCTCTCTCTCTCTCTCTCTCTCTCTCTCTCTCTCATGATTATGCGTGTAGACTCATACTCTTGACAAAATGAGGACAAAATGTAGTATTGTAAATTGTAACCTTTTACAATTTACACCACATTTTGTGTCCTTGCCTTAGTGTGTGGTCTCCTCGCTCTTATCCAATCCTATTTTTGGCCAAAATACTAAAAATTTGATGTCATCTCTTTGCATGGTGATCTGGAATTGTTGTCTCAGACTACGTGCACTTGATTTCCCTATTTTGGAATGTTAATGAAACCAGGGGCACCCTTGACTTCATCAATGTCACTTGGGGTGTCATTGAACCTCCAACTCAGACTTAATTCAACATCTATTTCATCCTACGCTTATAAGTTGTATAATTTTTCTAAACTATTAATTCAAATAAAATTGTGTTCATTTACCTTTCCTCAATCAATCATTGTGTTTCTAGAGGCTTGAGAATGATGCACCTTTACCAAACTAGGATTGTCCTACAAGAGTAAAATTAGATGAAAATTTAAGTTAATATACAATTTAAATGAGATGCATGTATAAAATAAAAGATTGTAAACATCTATGTGCAAAAATATATATTGTGTAACCATCAAGGCAAAATGAAATGGTCGAAAGGGTGTCGTGTTAGATTTGTGTCAAATCTTCTTCAGTCATCAACTATTAAATATACCATGCAAATAAACATTAGTACTTACTAATATCTCTTATAATGTTAATTTAAAATAAAATGCACTATAAAATTACAAGTTAAGTCTTATCCCTACACTATCTAGGTAAGATCCATGAACCTCCTCATCTTAAGCATGTGACGACTCCCTAGTATGTGCTCTAGTCCCTACCATATCATGTGGTACACCAACTATATGATAGACCTTGTAATCAGATGTGTCAATAGTGTTGGTGCTCAAATAAACAGATTGGATTTACTATGGATTTTGCCTATCCAATGATGAGAAACCCAAGTGATTTGCCAACTGACAAGGTTTCAACCTAATTCAAGTATCAAACTTCTGCAATTTTGGCTCTGCAGAACCAAGGCTGGTGGGCCTATACCCTAAACTTGTCTTCCAAATCTTAAGGCATTTTTAGAGCAGATAATATTGATTCAAACTTCTTTATCCCAGAGTATGGAAAAGTACTACTGAGATCCTTAAACTAGGAGCAATGAACTATCAAGTGTTAAATATAATGCAACAAATATTTAAAGAATGTTGATGGATACAAGATATGAACTGAATAGAGCATATGGATATAGTATCTCAAAACTATAAACAATGAGCTAATGACCATAATCCAATAAGCAAGAAAGACCAGTGCCTTAATCAACCATGGGAAATAGAGTCACTATCATTCCAATCTTATGTTCAACCTCAGTGACAGTTTTACAAGAAAAGTTATCACTTCAAAGATGTTATGAAATGAACATGCAACCTAGAACAAATTCAGAGATATTTAAAAAGAGTATGACTTCTCAAATGACAGACCAATTGACTGAGGCCTCAATCAACAAAATTTAACCATGCAAAATGAGAAAACCAATTGATATCAAAGACTATGAATCAAATCAAGAAGCATGCACATTAAACTATCACTTTGAAGAAGTTCTATTGATTTATCCAAGGGACTAATTGTAAAATGATAATGAAACAATTGCACATATGAAGAAAAAGGACTTATCTTTATTGATTTTGAAAAATGATACCATTAAGTTCAAGTTTGTAGTTATTGATCCATCTATCCCATCTGACTGTAGTAACAGTAAGTCTTCTCATTTTATGTGTTGATCTTGGTATCCTTATAAATATGAATTCGAAAGGATGCAAACAAGCTTCAGATCAACATGACTATTCCTAACAAATACCTAACCCTAAGATCAATAACTAAATACTAATGATTACAATAATATAATGTTTGATTATTGTCGCTTGATAACAAATGCTAATTGATTAGATCTTATAGTAACAATTCAATAATCTCTTCATAGTATGTCTAAGTCGATGACTTAAATATTGGATCTACATCATGATGGTACTCCAATCGTATATCCATCCATAGTCTCATTCATAATCTCTGCATGGCATCATATATCATTGTTGATATATCAAATAACCCAATACAGTATGATAGTATTATTGATATTGTCGAATTTGAAACCAGAGCAATCATTTCTAACATATCCTTTGTCTCGTATCGATGATTCTGTACCAAGATATAACATTTTCTCTGGGCATGTCGATCACATAGATATTCTTGTGCATGGTCTCTAGAATCAAATTTGTCACCTCTTATCGACTACAACCATGACGTCAATCATCATGTCTACATGCAATCATTCTTCATGATGTCAAGAATCTGAACCGTCTGATCATATCATGTTCACCACCTTTATTTTCTGCATGAAAAAGTCAAATAATCAAATAATGAAATAAACCCTAAGTATAATGAAAGTTTTTAATGTTTTAAATGCCATGTAATAAATCAATTTTAATATTGTCACCAAGGCTTTTTGTCTTTTTCCTGTCATTGACACATGTCGTGTCCTTCGCTACTACGTAATGGTTAAAGTTCATTCATTTCTCTAGTATGCCGTCACACTAAACCATAGATCTTCTATCTTAGGGTTGTAGATCTTCCTTAAGTGTCTTAGTTATTTCCCGATCATCTTTACCCGCTTGATTAAGTCCTAGCCATTGATTTAAAGCATGGGCTAAAAGATATCATTTAAGTAATTTGTTCTTTATTACACATTACACACCTCCGTGTAGTCTAGTCATTCTACTCCGCCAACCAAACACCGACACCTGTATTATTTTTGTTCCATCTGTAGTTTTTGGTGGACCCGGGACACCTATCACTCTTTTCACCATCACATGATGTTTAAACGGGGTGCAGTTTGAGATAACACCATTGCGCTTAACGGTTGGATCAGATCTTAATCTGATCGGATACAACTCAGTTTGAATTTAGTCAAGTGGACTCCATATGAAACATGACAATTGTTTTGTGGTGCCATATTAATTAAAAGAATATTCTTGTATGTCGAATGTAAATTTTAAAACTATCGACAACTCTATTCGACTGTTTCTTTATCTGTGGGATTGAGATCTATTGGATTCACCACCCCACAATGGATGAAAGATTGTCATTTTTTCACTGTGCCGTCACACGATAGGTAGACAAAGGATAATTCTATGGCCATGTGGTTTCAGAAACTGTATTTTGACTTTGACCTTATTATCTTTTTATCTGCACCAAAGAGGAAATAAGAAGAAATTAATGCTAGACAAGAATAACTATTAGAGACATAGATTCAAATGATATAGTGCATTGATAAAAGACATAAAAAAAACATACGTAAAAGTGTAATTATAAATCAAAAGGCTATAGAAGGTAAATGAATAAGTATAAAGAAATTCTTCCCTGATTGATTATGAACACAAATCAATTTGCAGAACTGGTTTCCATGAGTGGCTCTTTCTAGGGATGTGTGTTTATACCTGAACGCAACAAGATCCAAGCTATCGCTGGAAAATAAGACCATTAGAAAGATACAATAATATAATACGTAATGCAAAGATAAGGAAGAAAAACAAACCTGCATGTTGTCATCTTTAATAGAAAAAATGTTTAATATACTAACCACGCAAAGGAAGTTCATGATGGTAACCCTCCAAATCATGTAAAAGATAAGAATTCTCACCTCCTTTACCAATAATGACAAAAGTTCCTACCCACAAAGCATAAACATTTATATGTTTGCCTTTGTCTTGATCTTTCACATTCCATCTCAAAACTAGATCTCCTTCCTGAAATTTCCTTTCTGTAGTCTTTTTATCAAACAAGACTTTCACTTTCTGCTACAATTCTTGATTTCTCTCATGAGCTTGATTCCTTATTTCATCCAATTCTACAAGTTGTTGAAATCTATCTTCCATGAAATCCACTTCTTCCCATTGCTCATTATTTACAAACTTGTAAACTGGAAATAAATTATTTAGTGGTAAGTGAGCTTTCTTTCCATAGACAAGTTCATATGGGGCATGTCCAGTAGACTTTTTAATTGTAATTATGTCTGCACAAAGTGCAAGTGGTAATTTTGAATCCCATGATCTTTTGTTGTTTTCCAACATCCTTTTGATAATCTTCATTATATTTTTTTGCTAGATTTTGCTTGGCCATTTCCTTGAGGGTGATAAGGGGATGAAAAAATAAATCTTTATTCCATATTTCTCATGAAATTTAATGAATTCTGCAGATCTGAAACATATAGCATTATCACAAAAAATCTTATGAGGAACACCAAATCTTGTCAATATATTTTTCAGTCAGGAATTTGATTACTACCTTACTAGTAGCTTGTCTAGTTGGTATGGCTTCCACCCACTTAGTGAAGTAATCAATGGCTACCAAAATCCATTTATGTCCACCACTAAATGTATCAGTGATTTCACCTATGAAGTCTGTTCCCCACATTTGGAATGGTTCTTTAGTAGACATAGGATTGAGAGGTAATGCACCATTATATTTGATTTTTCCTATAAACTTCTGACATGCTTCACATTTTTGAACATATTCATGGCAGTCCTTAAATATGCAAGGCCAATAATATCCTACATTCAATATCTTGTGTGCAGTGGTTTTTGCTGAAAAGTGTCCCCCACATGCTCCATCATGGAAATCCTTAAGTCCCTTTTTAGCCTGGTATGTATCTAGACATAAAAGAAGTATCCCATCCATGTTTTTCCAGTATAAGTCTCCTTGCATTAAGATGTATTTAGATGCTTGTAATTTTACTATCCTCTTCTGACTATATGTAAGGTTTTTAGGACATTTCATGTGTTTCAAAAAATATACTATTAGTGTACCAAGGGAATCTTTCAATACTTGTCTGAGTTTCACTTAGATCAATCTGATTCACCTGTAATGCATCCATATTTGATTTTGCCATCAACCTTGCTAATCCTTGTCCTCTAATAATCTTAGTGATTTGAATCTCTATATCAAATTCCTAAATTTGATTTACCCATCTACATCTTCTCCTAGTGACTTCTGATTGTCTGAATATATCCTTTATTGCTGCACTAGGAACATAGGCTATCACCTTTGCTCCTACCAAACAAGGCCTAAAGGACTTTATTGCTTTTACAAGTGCATAAGATTGTTTCTCATTGATATCATAATTTAACTTAGAGGCTCGAAGGGTTTTACTAAAGAATGCTATTGGCTGTTCATATCCTTCATTATTCTTTTGTAATAAGACAACAACAATGGTGTGATATGATGCAAAGGAAAATAATTGAAATGGCTTAGTATAATCTAGGGATTTAAGGATAGGAGATTCCTTAATTGCCTTTTTAATCTTTACAAATGCCTCCAAAGCTTCATTTTTCCACTTCATGTCTGCACCCTTTTTCAACATCATAGCAATTGGTTTAATTACTTCTGAAAAGTTTGGGACAAATCTCCTTACAAAGTTTATTCATCCAAAGAAGGATTAGATCTTTTTAACACTCTTAGGAACCTCAATTTTATCAATTGATGCAATCCTTTCTGGGTCTATTCTCACCCCATTTTTGGATACTATATGCCCTAATAATTTTCCTTTAGTTACTGCAAAATGGCATTTCTTTGGGTTCAGAGATATCCTATATTCAAGGGCTCTTTGAAAAATATGCTCCAAGTATCCACACTGATCTTCTGAGTTTTTAGAGTAAGTAGTTAGGTCATCCTGATATACCACCATAATTACATCAATGAAATCCTCAAAGGCCACATCCATTGCTCTTTCGAAGGTAGTTCCTGCATTAGTGAGTCCAAAAGGCATTCTAGCATATACATAAGTACCCCAAGGTGTAGTAAATGATGTATTGTATTGTTCTTCTTCTTTTACCTTCACCTAGTTATACCCTAAGAACCCATCCATCATTGATAATAATTCATTCCCCGTGACCTTTTATAATAATGCTTGCATGTTAGGCAATGCATAATTGTCCTTTAGTGATGATATGTTTAGATTCCTGAAATCTACACAAAGTTTGACATCACCATTCTTCTTCCTGACAGGGACCAAATTTGAAACCCATGTTGATGAACTATAATTGATTGAATGTTTGAAGATGTTAAGTTGAAGATCACAGAGACATAATAAATTTAATGCAAGACATTAAATTAGTTAATGTATTGTATTGTCATTGATGTCAACTTGATATAGTCTGTATGGTCATGTAGATATTGCTAAAAGACTTCAGAGAACCAATGAATCAAAGGCTATGCTATCAGTAATGCACATAAGTCAAGTATTCACAAAGTGAATGTATACACCAATGGAGTGCACACTGATGGTTAGAGTAAAAGAACAAAGTCATAGTATTACCCGATGAGAAAATACACAACATTACCGATGAGCAAAGTCACAGTGTTGACCGACGAGCGAAGCACAGAGTAACCCGATGGACAGATTTACAGTGTTTCCTGATGGACGAAGATCCCGAAGACAACTAAAGTCACACCAACAAAATAGTTAGTTGTCACCGATGACTAACTGAAGTATTGACCAATAGAACAGAGAGTTTAGAAATGACAAAATGCTTAGCTGTCAAGAGCTAAAAATAGACTTAACTGGTACTTATCATTGTTTTAATTGACAAGATAAAGCCGGAGATAAGTAAAAGATTTAAAGCTTCTTTGTCCAGTTGGCAAGAAGATCTGTACGAGATAAAAATGGAGTTTTGTTTTAAATCTAATTGGCAAGAATTGTGGATCACACCAAGATCAAGAAATCCAAGAAATGGTGAAATCATGTTTATATAAGAGACAAGATTATTCATTATGAATAAGGGGAGTGACAAGAGAATAGATGTTGAAGAGATTCTGAAGGAGAAGAAAGTCTTTATTTAGACCTAATCAATCAAGTTGAGGAAAGAGCTAAATTCTGTGGACACTGACGAATAGTGATACAACATCATAGAGCAAAACAATGTGGAGCAAAGGTATTGAATTTATAACATTGATTAAAAAGGTAATGCACTTATAATAGATCTGAAAATCTGCAATTCAAGTTGTATATGTGAACAGATCAATTTACTATTTCAGTTTAACCATTGAAGCATCAAGTCTCTTAACCGAGTAGGACTTAAAAGTCTTTTGTAATTGAGATACATCCCAAGGAGTATAAAAAAGTTTGATCATACAAAGTAGCATTGGATATGCCCAATACCTATTGACAGGCCACGTGAGTGTTTGATCAAGTATGGTAGCATTAGATGCTAGATACTAAGTGACAACCTATCTATTTAAATCCTCTAACAAGGTCACACCTAACAGTGTGTTTGTAACCTTTAATAGGGTTGGCTCTTAACCGAGCTCACCTCAGAAGAGTGAAAAATTTGGGTACTTGTCCTAGTGGTTTTTCCCTTATCAGGGTTTCCACGTTAAAAATCCATGTATTAATGTTTCTATGATTCATTACTTTATTGTTTTGCATTTCACTTAAGTAAATTTGGATTGATCGGTATACACTAGTTATTTACTGTGTTTTGATAAATAAAAAGACTACTTATCGGTAAACATACATAAGAAGGTTTTACAAAGCATTCTGACAAGTAGTAATTTGATATAAGTATTTCAAGGCATTCATCTTGTAGGACTGAATATAACTAGAGGCTTAAAAGTGGTAATAAGTTTTAAAGGGTCGATTTAAGGATGAATTTTTGAGGCCATTGATTCACCCCCCCTCTTAGTTATTGCTAACACATGTTGAGTGTATAATTGGTTTTATTATACCAACATCCCTCATCTTGATTAGCTCATCTTTCATTTTGGGAGCTAGGGTAGGGTTTATAGGTCTTTGCCTTTGTCTGAATGGTTTAGCATTAGGCTTCAAAGGTATCTTATGTTGAAAAAGGTCCTCTCAGTAAGCTTTAAGGTCATCATAGGACCAAGCAAATACATGCCTATATTTTCTCAATAATCTGATGATATCTGTTATGATCTTGGGGGTTAATCTTTTACCCATAAATACGTCCTTAGGAGTCTCTTCATTTCCCAAGTTTATCCTTTCTACTTCATCCATTGTGACATTAGTGTTTTTCTTGTCTATTTTTGAATCTTTATTGTTAAACAATCTCTCCATTGCTACAAGGCCCTTTGGAATTTTATTGGTTTTAAGTTGAATGACTTCCTTTCCTAACAATACTTCTTTCCCATTCTCTATTTCAACATGAGCATTCAAGTCTATCAATTGATCCTCATACTCTTGTTCACATGTTAAAAATTTGATTATATCTCTGTCATCTTCAAATATTTTCCAGTTGTTGATGTTATCAGGTATAACAGGCCTAGTTTTAACTTCAACTTGAACTATGTCTTCACAAGGGATGTCATTATGCTTCAATGCAAAATTAGCCATAAAATCTACAAGGATATTTTCTGATCTATCTACCCAGTCAATAGAAAAAGCATCAAAACATTCTATAGAATCCCATACTTCATTTCTATATCTTGTAAGATGAGGCTTCTTAGCAACAAATTTACTTTTAACTTGAGAAATAATCAATTCTGAATCACCAAAGACACCTAAACATTTTATTCCATGCTTACTAGCTATCCTCAAACCAAGAAATAGAGATTCATACTTTGGAACATTGTTAGTACAATCAAAATCTAGTAAAAAGGAATATTTAAATATTTTCTTATCAGGGGCAAATGAAATGACACCAGCTCCATTACCATCCTTGCAGAAAGCACCATCAAAATACATTTTCCAAATTGTATTTTTATTTACTTAAGTATGTAATTCAATAGGTTTAGTATTATGCATTGCATTTTTTGAAATACTTACCTGAAAGTTATCCATATCAGAATGATAGAAATGTGTAACCAAGCTTGGATCCACATCCTCAATAATGTATGGACTTCTCGTCTCCCTATCAATTCTCACATCCCTGAAATTCACTGGAATAGAAGCATAAGAAAGATCTAATTGAATACTACCTCCTACTAAGGTAGACCATTGTCTAGATGGAAGCATTCCATAATTGGCAGGAACTTCATCCACAGTAATATCCATTTTATAAGACATTTTAGGACATGTAGGAAATTTAAATTCAACATTCTTCATTATGCATACAATAGGAACATATCTATTATCCATAGCGTAACATCTACCAAATTTGGTATCAACATTCATTCCTAATTCTTTCATTACATCATTAGGCATAATATTCATTGTTGCACCATAATCTATCATACAATTCTTTACCAATCTATTATTTATCAATAGAGTAAGATAGAAAGGATCAATTTGATTTCCATTTTTGTTTAAAGTAGTTCCTAGATAAATAGCTGGAGGATCCTTTACTTCTTGGTTAAGATATTCCTTATTACCTACATTAGACAATATTTTCAAAGCTTCATTTTTACATTCAGGTATTTTAACTATTTCAAGCAAAGGAACAAATATTTTAACTTGAGATAATGCATTGAACATGAAAGCACATTCATTGGGAAGAGATTTACTAACCACCTTTTCTCTTACTATTGTTGGAAAGTCTCGAGGTTCTACATGTTTATCTTGAGAAATGTTTTTGTGCTTCAGCCTCTTTGGATCAGTTCCTTGGTCATGTTTCCCTCGATATGCATTTAGTTTTCTATTCCTTAACTTGTAATTACTTATTTCTTCTTCTACTGCAACTATTGTGTATGCTTTCTTCTCCTCTTCTTTTAATTCTCTTAATCTTGGAGGACCTTCCTGATAATCCCCATATTGGTACACTCTATTTAAGTCATCCCTACAGTAGTATTCATCTAAAGAGCTATAATCATCATATCCCCACATCATCCTCCTAGAGTGGTTATGGTCAATTCAGAGCCTTCAGTAGTTCATGATGAAGTGGTTAAATGAGAAAAGCAGATTGGTAAAGTGCAAAAGACAGTAACACAAATGAGTAAAAATACTACAGATTTGAAGCAATCAACAATACCAATTGAAAGAAAGTCATCAAATATGCAGAAGATGACAAAAAAGGAAGGTAAGAAATCTACAAATGTTAAGCCTCCTCCTTTTTATGTTTCTTTAATCATTGGAAACAAATTAGTACATAATTGTATGGTGGACAGTGGTGCAACCAACACTGTCATGCCAAATAAGATAGCTGATTTGTTGGATTTAAAGTATGAACCCCTTGAGAAAGGAGTTGTCCAGCTTGATAGTTCCTTAGTTAAGACCGCAGGTGTTGTTAAGAATGCAATTTTGACCTTACACTCGTGTCCAAACTTCTCCATTTCCCATGATATTTTTGTCATAGATTTTCCACCTTACTTTGCTCTATGTTTATCAAGAGACTTCACAGCCAAAATAGATGGATACTTCTCATCGGATTGGTCTCACCTGTATTTCAAAACTAGATATAGTGCTAAGGTGACTATAAAATCAGAGTTATGGGCCAAAGACCACATAGAGCCTTATAATCCTAGTCCCATAAATGCAAGTTGTGTGATCATGGATCCAGATGAAATCAATGAGAGTTCATCTTATAACACACAAACTGAAGAATATCCTGATATTGTTCTAGATGAATGGGCAGCTAGAAATGATCAAGATGATGACGTGTTTGATGCTGGTTTTGGTAACTATATGATGTTAGAATCTGATTTAGTTGTGCCTAATCTGGTTAAAGATCAATGTTCTGAATCTGAATTATCTAACCAGCTATGGGATCTATATTTTGATGGATCTAAGAATAAGGATGGCATTGGTGCAAGAGTTATGTTGGTTTCACCTCATGGTGATAAACTTTATGCTGCTTACAAGTTATCTTTTCCATGTTCTAACAACATAGTAGAATATGAAAGTCTTATTCAAGGCTTGGAATGGGCTAGGAAAAGAGGAATCAAATGCTTGAGGGCATTTGGGGACAATGAGTTGATAGTAAGATAGGTGAGAGGTATCAATGCTGTTAAAAATGATCTCTTGAAGATGTATAAATCTAGAGTTTTTGATATTTTGGATAATTTTGATGCATTTAACCTTATTTTCATACCTAGAAGGAAAAATATGCATGCTGATAGGTTGGCTGGTATTGGTGCTCATGTTTCAATTACTGGAAATAAAGGACAAATCTCAGATCATTCACATGTTAAAATTGTTGTAAGGCCATCTATCCCAGACAATGATATTAATTGGCAGGTGTTTAACACTGATGAACATATTTTGAGCTTTATGACTGAAACAAAAGACTTTTCAACTTCTAAAAATGACCATTTCAATCAACAAATGGAAAATTAGATCATTTAGTTGAAGACTAATAAGCTTCCAAGGGGATTAGTCAGCTTAGAGTCAGCTTTCAACTCTGATGATCAATTCAAAAAGAATTAAACCAGCTTGCTAATCAAAGAAGATCACTATGAAGAAGTGGAGATATTCAGAGACAAGTCCTTGAAGGTTGGCAACATTAATTCCCCTGAGGAAAAGAAAATTCTTATTGAGTTATTTAGGGAATATAATGATGTGTTTGCATGGGATAATGCTAACTTAAAAGGATTTGATCTTAATTAACTCAGCATACCATAGAATTAGAACCAAATACTAAGCCCATTAGACAAAGGAAAAGGCCTATCAATCCCAAGCTAGAACCTTTAATGTTGAAATAATTGAATAAACTTATGAATGGTGGCATAATTTTCCCTATCAAGCATACATCTTGGGTTTCAAATCTTGTTCCTGTGAGAAAGAAGAACAAAGAGATAAGACTTTGTGTAGATTTTAGGGACCTCAATAGGGCATCTCTAAAAGATAGGCACCCTCTTACTTCTATGGAACATATCCTACAATATGTATCCAGTTCTGAGAGATTCTCCCTTCTTGATGGTTATTTTGGCTATAACCAGGTATTAGTAAGAGATGAAGATCAATTCAAAACTGCCTTCACTACTAAATGGGGTACAATGGCTTATAGGAGAATGCCATTTGGATTATCAAATGCAAGAGCTACATTCTAGAAGGAAATGGACATGGATTTCGGGAATTTGATGTATAAATTTGTTTTAGTATACCTTGATGATGTTACAATTTACAACAAGGTTGCAAACCAGCACATAAGCCACTTGAGACAAGTCTTACAAAGATGCAGGGAGTTTGGGATCTCCCTTAACCCCAAAAAATCTATTTTACATGAAGGTAAAATTTTAGGATACCAAGTGTCTCAATAAGGGACAACAATTGATCCTAAAAGGATTTATGCAATTCTGGAATTATCATTGCCAAAACATAAGAAAGGATTGCAGAGTTTCATTGGAAGGATAAATTTTGTTAGACGTTTTATTCCTAATTGTATAGTCAGAAAATGGAAGCACTTCCATTGTAGATGTGTTTAGCCTTCTGAGTAAGTGGTTTGGGGTCATGGCAAGCACCTTGAATGGGTTCTTGATCTTGACATGGCTTCCTCCCTGTTCTATCCCTCTTTCCACTCCTGTTTAGCCTAATTTCTGCATTCTGAACTGCAGATTGGTGATTCTAGGCTTCAGGGGAAGGGTCGACCTTTTAGGTCTATGTCGACCCCTAACCTAGGTTAGGGTTGACCTCAACCTTGACCCAGGGTTCAGATCCCAGGGTCTCACAGATTTTGGAGGTCAGCCTTTGCAAAAAGTATTTCCCGCTTCCGGGTCGACTGTTTCGGGTTCCGAAGCATTGATTCCTAAATTATATTTAATATAGGTCCTCTCCTAGGGGTAAAGGATTTAATGGGAATTTAATTCTCCTATGTAGGCCTCCTTGGAAGATTGTGCCCTAATTTCATATAAAAGGAAGCTTTCTCTCTCATTTTCTCTAAGTCTTCTAATCAAGCATCTCGCATTCCAAATTGAGATCGAGCATTGTCAAGTGAAGTTCAAACAAGAAAGAAAGCAAGATTTCAAGAAAGCATCCATTCATTCAAGCATCCATTTTCATGAAGGAGAATCATTGGAGGCCATTGAAGGATTGAAGCTACATGTTTCCCTTTTGGTGATCTCTCCATCCATCTTCTTCCAAGCCTCTTCCAAATTCAAGAACCCATTCAAGACTTGGTGTTTGAGATCTACAAGAAAGAGATTGAAGAAATCCTACCTTTCTACATCCGATTTTTTGAAGCATACTTGTGGACTCAAGGATTCAAATCCTCCACAAGGAATTTTACAAGCAAGGTGAATTTATGCATTTACTTTGTCCATTTCTGCAATTTTAATTACATATATTTGAGGTTAATTCCAAAACTGGGGTTTGACCAAGGAAAACCCCTCCCCCCAACAAAAAATCTCCTTTTTCTTGTAGGTACATGTATATAATAGTTGATTTGAGACCAGATCTAGATACCCTTTTCGACAAACTTTCGAGATCCACGAACAGAGTCACTTTCGGATCTATGCAAGTCAGGATCAACATTATTGGGTTAGGGTTGACATTTGTGGGTCAAGGTTGACCTTTTTCATAAGATGAAATCAGAATGGAAAAAGATTTGTGGGTTTTGTTTTTCCCTGTGTTCTAGTTCGGGATCAATTATCAGTTTTCCAGAAACTCAATACAAACCTCAAAAAACAACATTCTTTGATCTGCAACATTTCAAGGTTAGTGCATTTCTCCCATCTCTTCAATTACTATCATATATCATTTCTATGCATATAATTAACATAATTTAAGGTATCTCCTTTGTTATTTTCCCTTCTAAATAGTTGATTCATTTGTGTATTAGCCCTTCTTTGGGGTTGATCAACATGGATCTTCCATTTGTGAATTTGAGGATAAAGAGGAACATCTTATCTTCTCCTTAATCACAATTGAAATAATTAATCAATTCAATTCAAGTAAATATGAAGTAGGGTTAAGGAATTCAAAACACTTTAATCAAATCAAACAACAATTAACAAATAAACTCCAAACACCTCCAATTTCATATGTTACATTTTGGTGAACCCGCGATAGACAACTCTTTCTTTTTGGTGTTAGATTTACATTATTTATGCTAGATCTTGCATTTTCTTTCAAATTACATTTCAATTCAATAGATACAAATTTTGTGTTAGTTCATTTGCATTATATTGGTGTATGAGCTTTACCACATCTAGTCCTACTTATAGTATCCCGGTTAGAAGAAGCTGTAGACTTATGGGTTCCTTTGATCCTGAGTCTTCCTCTCCTTTCCTTAGGATCCCAGATGATAATTTGATAACTCATGATTCCAATCCTTCCATGGAGCATAACTCTTCTCACTCTTTTCATGATGAAGATGATGCTTTAAGGATTCCTCCTGAGCAAGTGCAAAACCTTTCAACCAAACTTGATAAAATGGGAAATTGGCTTATCCAAGAAAACCATAATCAAGATTCTTTCCAAGCTATAGAGGCTCTTAAGAAATTTCTTCGTGATAATGATCAAGGTGTTAATTTCTTGTGTAGTATTACTCATCTTGTGAACTTGAATGTTAAACCCTTAGCTCAAGAGGCTCAAGAGTTAGGAGTCACACCTATTGCCACTAGTGTAGGGCCTTCTTTTGTTCCTCTACCTAGTATTCCTACTTATACTCCTCCTTTGATAACAACTTCTCTCCCAAGCGCACCTATTCTTGTGAGTGCTCCACTGACATCTTTACCTACCTCACAACCTTCATATCATAGTGTGCCTTTTACTTATACTAATCCTCTTCCAACTATGGTTCCTAATGTTCCACCAATTGTGTCTTCTATTCCTACTGCTTCATACACTTTTCCTAGTGTTCCTAATATTGCTATGCCACCTGTTTCCTCTAATGATTCTACAATTATTAGTTT
>MU223073.1:1464112-1485301 GCA_018584345.1 Thuja plicata | reverse complement strand
AGGAAAAATCATATAGTAATAACAAAATAAAAGGTTAAAGAGAAACCTTTTCAAAATAAAAATCTTAAAAGAAACAATTTTAAGTTCAAATTTAATTTTAAAATTTATAAAGTAAATTGATTTTTAAAATTAAACTAATTAATATTTTTAAAAACACATAAAATTACTATTGGCTACCATTTATGTCTTAATAGGTCAGAGTATACATGATAAAATAAATTTAGGAGCTGATGTAATGAGAATCTGATGAGTATTCCCTCTAATCTTAAAATACAAAGAAATTCGAAGGCAGAAACTTCCGTGAAAGAGAACCGTCAATTCGAGGAAGCCATTAAATTAAATTCTAACGTATTGCGTCACAGACATGACCCCTCAATTTTAACATATTCACGAAGAGTGGTAGTCGTATGCAAGGTCAAATCATAGTAAACACGATGTGGAAAATATCTGATTTCCGTGATAAATTTTATTATGTGGAGAGTGGAGGCCGACATATTTTGTACGTAGACTTTTACCTTGATTTCGTACATTTGGAAATATGGAAATACAAGAGAAGTTTTAAGGTGGAAACTTTGAGGAAGCCATTAAATTCAATTCTTACAGATATGACACAATTGCATGGCAGACACGCCAACTTATTTTTAATGTCAGTCGTTATCGGTTGCAAAGCAATAAAGAAAATTAGGAATCACTCCGAGAGATTTTGACAGGCGAATTTATCTTAGTCTTGCAAGGTGGAGAAAATAGAAAGAGAAATTCTATGCGGAACTCCCCCAAAAGAGAAATGGCAGAAAAATAGTAAAGTGAGAGAGTTGCAAGACAGACACGTCCACTCAATCTTACCTAGCAATCGTCGTAGCCTAAAAAATAATTATGGCTTTTTTAAAGTTGTCACAAAACACGAAGAAATTTTTGCACTACTAATAAAGTCTTGCATTCAAGTCCTTTGGCCTCGACAACCTGTCATTTTGGATTTTTCTTTTTAAAGCTTGTTAAAGTGATAGAGAAAACATCTAATTAGGGGTAGGGGTCCCATTAATGTTATGCTTTTGTTATAGATCCTCCCAATTATTAATACTAAAGGAGTCCTAAAAATGAAAAATACATGTGTCAATAGTCAATCACATATGTACAAATAGCTGATCATTTTTTACCTTTTTTGGTTGGTAATTGGCCCATTTGCGCACCACTATTGGGACATTTTGTAACAATTACTAAGACATTTGGCCACAAGTACTGGCATTTTTTAGTAAATGACTATTGGTGTAAGAACATAGCGGGTATCGGGCGAGCATTTTGAAATGGCACTTTTGGACCACTTTGCGCTCTACGATCCCTACAAAGAGATCTGTGAATACCCAAAAGCCGAAACCTTAGCTTTAAGCACTTCACTCACCTACGGAGGTACATCAAAAAAATTAGCAAAATCTGATTATATATATATATATATATATATATATATATATCATTCAAAGGTGTACTTATTTTTTAGTTGCTTGGTGCTTTTTCTTTGCTGTTTTCCAATCTAAATTTTACATGTAAATCCTAAAATCAATATAATGGATTTTTTTTTGTAAATATAATTAATTATTATATTTTTTGTTTGTAGCAATATAATAGATTATTTTTATTTTTAAATATATTTATTATGAAATAATAAAAAAAGTAAAATTCATTTTCTAAAATAATAATAATATTATGTATAACTTATTATAATTTTATTAAATGTATAGTATATTAATTAGCTTAAATTTAATTTAATATTAAATATTATAAGAATATAATATCATTTTTTGAATACAGAATGTGTTAAAAATTGTACAACAACTAAACTTACCTTATATAAATAGTAGATGTTTATCTAGATGATAAATGCTAAATATTTTTTATTATAAATTTAAAGATGTATATAACCTATTCAATGTTTCAATTTTAACAATTGAAATTTAATGTACATTATAGATATATTTTATTATTGTATTGTAAATATGCTTTTAAATAATTATTCAATCATAAATTAATAATTTATAGAAAAATATTAAATACAAACCTAATATAAAAAATAAAATAAAATACTATATAACAAAATAAATTAATAATACTAAATATAAGTATAATAAAATACTATATAATAACAAACAAAATAATAAATATAATAAACATGAAATATTCTTGCTGTTGTAAATATCAAAATTTTATTCACACATCCTGGCTAACTTGTGCATTTTCCTACTTTATATCAGAAAGAAGGAGCAATGAACAGTTAGGAATAAGTAGAGTTATTGGAGCAAAAGCTAAAATTCAAATTCATGCATTTTCCTATATTATTATGTTATCAAACACTTTCCAAATTCTGAGCGGGAACTGAGAAAATTTGAATTCTAACGGTGTGTATCTTTTGAAGCAGATGAATGAGAAGGAACGGACATTAGGCAGAATCAAATGGTAGAAACCTGTGAACGAGAAATGTCAGGTTGAAGGTTAAAAGTGGGCCCAGACACCTGGTTCGGCTGTGCCAGTTAACCCCGCCGTGGGACCCATGTCAAACACCACACACTAAGTCAAAGCTTAGTGTGTGATGTTTAAGGCTGGCCCTATCAGTGGTGTTGATTGGGTGGATCTTAGGGAAGTCATAAGGCTGAATAAAGTACTACTTATTATAAGAATATATCTAAAGGTGGTAAAGCTGATAAACTTTCATAATAATATAATTCTTTGGTAGGACCAAACTATTCAATTGTTGATGCAATTGTGTGAATTACTTGAGAAGGGAATAATCTTTGAAACAATAGTGTTTAGTGTTTTGAAACCCTTGAATAGTAGATGAATATGGGGTGGTAGGAGCAATTATGGTATAGTGTTACTATTTATTTTATTTGTGTCATTTCGAGTTCTTACATAGTCTTGATGTATGAAGTCTCTCCAAGCATTGTGGACATGGGATCATTATACCTAGATCATCAACTTATATCATTAAGTTCCCTAAATAGGGCTATAATATGTGTCTATAGCTTTTATAGTTATTTATTTTGGAGAATAAAATTTTAAAAATAGAAACTAATTCAAAATCATCTCAACCCTTGCTACATCATTAAAAGGAATGAGTTTTTTTTTTTAGTGTTAACCTTTCTGGACGAAAACAATAAGAATTATACTAAGTAACTTCATTAAGGAATCTATGTGACCCCAAATCTTCCATATTCCACTTACGAAACTATCAAAGGAACGATAAATGTTCTTCTTTTAAGTTTGTCCAAGAAACTATGTTGTTGAATGATTATCATAGTTCTAGTTATTATGGAATATATTAAAAGTAAGGACCTTGTGTTTAGAAGCAATTTGTACAATTATTTGGTTGTAGAATATATCATTCCTTGGATATTAATATTGGATTAATCAAGTTATATGTTAGAGTATCCTCGTCAACCACCACGTGTCTCCTGTTTGAAGGGTAACTCATACTTTAGTACCCTTGTAATAAATGAAGTTAATAATGTTTATGTTTCTACAACAACACCTTGATGAAATCCTTAGAATTATTAATATGATTTTTTGTTTACCAATAGATAGTCAATAAAATTTACTATTCATTAATAAAATCTTAAGTCATTTTACATTTTGGCTTTAAATATTGAAATATGTACCTTCTTAAGGCTAGAGTTACTTATTGGGTTTTCTCAACACTTGGAATATCGGGTTGTTTTACTCAAGTTTGACATTAGATAATATAGGATTTGATTCTTTAGCACATTAACTATCGTTGTCTTGGAATAGTAGTGATCTTGCTATGGAATTGGGCCATTACGTCATTTTGAGTATTAATATCAGTGTCAAGATATTATTTATAATGGAATTGGGACATTATGCTAGGATTGCATACCCACTTTTATATCTTCCAAATTTATGATAATAAATATAAAATGCATTTTGTACCCCTACCCTTGTTAAATAGTATAAAATAGTTCAAGATTAAAGTGTCAAACTACGAAGTGTTTGTGTGTTGCGTAGGTAAGGCCATCAGTGAAGATCCCTCGATACTTTAGGTTCGGCCCCATAGGGTTTGTCTTTAAGTCTCAAATGTTATTAACTCACTTTTTATTAATGACAAGTCACTTTGAAAAGATATTAATGAAAGTTAAATGTATGATCATATATCTATTGTTTAATGATACTGATAACTTGTTTCAAGTTATAAATACATGTGTGCAGATACAAGTATTGGGGGCATGGTGAGGAAACAAGAAAGCACAACTCAGGTATGCAGTAACAATTGATGGCATTACAGTGATAGTATATTTTATCTTATCTCGTGTTGAAAGGTCATCATAGGAACACTTGGTTTGGTGATTTAAAAAGAACCTAGAAGTATATGTTCTTTATGTTATAGCTATTACATTGAACATCATGCATTAATGCTATTTTAGAATCGTTGCATAGTAGCGACGTTAAGGAACTTCATAGAAGACATAGTTTGTAATCTATGTTATTTTATGCTTGTGCATAAAATAAATATATCAGATGTTATTAGCTTTATTAGATGAAATTAGTTTTGTTTATTACTCCAAAATAATAATAATAATAATAATAATAATAATAATAATAATAATAATAATAATAATAATAATAATAATCACATGTTTTGATAATTATTTCTGCTCACATCGAGGGTTCCTCAACGGGGCATTACAGATAGTTAAGCACCATAAATAAAGTTTGAAATTTTAAGATAACTCTTTTACTGAAAACTTCTTGACATTGTAATTGATTGGTAAAATTAAATTTTAAATCAATATTAACTTGGAAATGTTTCAAAAATAATTTTGAAGCTCTAAAAAATTGTTTAGAATAATGTTGCAATGAAAAGAAAAACTTTATGTGTATTCTGTCATATTTCTTGGAAAGTGTTTGGATAGCAACCTATAATTATATTGAAAATATGATCATATAGCATTAAAAGTGTAAATGTGATTTATAAGGTCCCCTTTCCTACTATGCTTGATTTGTAGCGAAAAGCCAAAAAATACTATAATAAATGGATAAGCATATATACCATGTAAACAAAAGGATTGTGTATAACTCTTAGAGATATGTATTTCTTTACACTTGTCGCTAGGGAAGAAATTCTTGAGGTGATCTTTGATCTCTACCAAATTCCCTTCATGATGTTATCAAGGGAAAGTTGTAATGAGTTAGATAAGGATAATTGAATGTGTGTGAATAGATTGATATGTTACGGTCATGTGATTATGGAAGGAATAGTATAATACAATTCAAGAGTTGGATGGGATTGTAGTATGAAGGAGATATGTGTATATAAGGTGGCTTGGTAATAATGAAAGGGAGCCTATGAGAGGTAAAAGTAATGGTAGGAGGTGAGGTATGGATAGAAGAGACAAATTGATAATGGATGGAAGGGATGCAATGGTTGGAGGTGAGATAGGATAGAAAGTTTGTGCCAAAATTCGCAAGAATATAGAATGGTAGGATAAATAGACAATGTGATCTAAACTTGGTGTAAGAAGGAATTGAAGTGGATAATCCATGGGAGTGAAAGAGATTTTTATGAGAAGAGTCATTATAAGTGTTGCATGTCTCAACAATTAAAAAATTCATTTTAGCATATCCATTACATATCAATGTTTTACAAGAGCTAAATATATATCATCAAATAGGAATGACTAATGTCTATTATCATCTTAATTTTAATAATATATAAAAGAAAATTTGATGGAAATTGCACTCATCTTTTAATATTTAATTAATTTATAATCTACACCATGATACTAGATGTCATCTTGAATAATATGGGTTGAGGTAGTGATGACTACAATGGTGGCACATCGGGAGAAGCCATTTGAAGAGAATATTTTTCATTGTATTTTATCTAAGAGGATGAAGGGGCCTTAGAAAATTTCTTGGGGTGAAAGGTTAAAATAAATTTAGGATCACAAATATTAGCTAGGAAATAATTTGAAGTCAAATCTTGAAACTAAAAGGAGATCATAAATAATACATAAAGAGGCTTTAGATCATGTAACAATGTTATGTTTTAGAAAAAAATTGATTAAAAATAAATGTCTTCTTATTCTCTTTTACTTACCTAAAACTTAATATAAAATCGTCAAGTCTAATAACAACAAATCTTATTTAAAAATGAATAACAATTAAAAGTATTTTTTTTATTTGGTTGAATAGAAGCTTGATTCTTTGTTAATTGGTTGGAATTTTATGATAAAAGGTTTGAAATGAAATTTTGATGTATCTATATGATTAGGAGATTAGGAGGATTTGCTAGGGACTAAGTCAAGTGACGTAGTTTAGTCTCAAAAGAGATTAGAGTATGCGCTCCGGTCTAAGCTAGGTCCTTAATTAGGACAATTCTACGAAGTTTGTTCACCTTTTCTTTTGTACATGTTTGTAAAGTTTAGTTGGACCATGTTTTTGAGCATGTTGAGATTTCTTTCAACATGAAAGAAAAGAAAATTTGTGGACTTTTTAAAATTGTAATTAAACTTTTAGTACAGAAAAAATAATCTAAATGCATGTAAATAATGTTACCTAAATCTCACTTGACTTTGTGTGATCTTATAGATATATATTCATCTATAGCTTCTTTTGCCTCTCTATCATTTTGATGATGAATCACGGAATGTAATCTGAAACATTTATCCAAAAATTTGTATACAACTTAAACTAGAAACAACATTATCTACAATATAGATTGTAGAAACCATTTTTATCAATTTATATAATTATAAATTGATTTTAAAATTTGAAACATCTCATTTGCATATTTTACTCAAAAATGTCAACTAGACGTAACCCATCAAAGAAGAGAGAACTCATTTCTCCCTGCAACTACTGGGTCATTACACAATTAAACTACATGAATCCCCAGAAAAACATAAAAGTTCTGTTAATGGGAACCAATGAAAATATATAAGAAATCTCCTAAACTAACATGGACACTTGGGTATAGCAATAAATGTATGCCCATATAAATCCTTCTCACTTTTATTAATTCTAGAGTAAAAGTATCTGTAAAACTCTCCCTTTGGGAGAAGTCGATCTAAAGAAACTGATGAATTCTGCATTAATTTAAGAGAAGAGGCAAGCTCATATCTAGATCCTCATTCTGTGTCAATGATATTTTCCTTGGAGAAATGCGAGATAATACTAAGAGAAGCCGTGACATAAATCTCATGGTCATATGCATCCTCACTTTGAGTCTGCTGAACACAAATTGTCCCACTTTTATGCCAAATCTGCGGAACCTTATCCTCAAAACTAGCTTGGGTTTTGGCCGATCTGCCTGCCTCGTGATTTTCTTTATCATAATCTGGGCAATCTGGTGTCGCCTATCTTCAAGTGTTTCTTCACAGGTGTTCATCTCACTATATCCCTTCAATCTTAACCTCTTCACCCATTCTCCTAATCCCATTCTCTTCATCTCAAACTGAGTTCAATCCACTTAAATCAATGTTATGAGAGATTGTTTCTAACAACTTCAACAAAATAGTTATTTTTCAATCTTTGATTGTGGATAGAAAACGATCTCAATCTATAACTATACCAAAAAGATTTCAACTTATAATTGTCGATCCAAGAGATCTCAACGTATAACTCTATCGAAAAGATTTCAATCCATAACTCTTCCAATAAAAAAAACTATTCTAGAGTTGTATAAATACAAAAACATTCAAAATTGTTTACATGATTGAGAGCACTTAGTCGCTTTCTCTCTTGTATTCTAGGAATATATAGTATCCAGGAGCCCAGGTAGAAAACAAACACAAATGTGCTGGATTTGTATTGGAAAGCCCAAAGCACAAGAGAATTACAGCAGGCGCGTGGGTGCTTCTGCAGGCCATCGCTAACACTGCATGAATAGCAATAATTATGATATAAATATGGAATTCCGCATCAAAGACAATTATAGGTGGTCTCAGATGAAGAGAATCCGAGCCGGCCTAGGTAGTTTTTGTCCCTAGGTGCAAATAATTGTAGTTAACTATAGAGAAGAAGGTGCCACTCTTATTGTTGGAGGCAGATTGAAGATGCCACCTCTCCTTATGTTTGTGTTTGGGGGAAGTTTGATGATTGTGACTTTTTTTTTTTAATGTACATAATTTATTATAATTTAATTATATTTTTGGACATTTCTTTTGTTTTGATCTTTTTGTTAGATTTGTGGACGTGTCTCTTTTTCTTTTAATATTATTCTATTTACTTTTTCATTAATAAAAAGTTGAATAAGAGGCTGATTGAAGCTACCACGTCTCTGATGTTTGGGAGAAGTTTGATGATTGTGACCCTCCTCTTCGATCTTTCTTTAGATTTTATTCTATTTACTTTTCATTAATAGAAAGTTTAATAAGAGGCTGATTGAAGCTGCCACCTCTTGTGATGTTTGGAGGAAGTTTGATGATCGCAACCCTCCTCTTCAGTCTAGCATAGTTCATCCTTGTTTGATTATGTTTTTGGCTCTGGACGCCTTTGTATTGATTCTTTTATTAGACTTGTGAGTGGGCCATCTACAACCCTCTTTTTCTTTTAATATCATTTTATTTACTTTTTCATTAATAAAAATACCTCTTGTGATGTTTAGTGATGTTTAGGGGAAGTTTGATGATTGAATCCCTCCCTACTCAATCTAGCGCAGTTCAATATCGCTATTTAATTATATGTTTTTTTGCCCTTGACCCCTTTGTATTGGTCCTTTTGTTAGACTTGTAGGTGTGTCGTCTACCACCCCCTTTTTATTCAATAGTATTCTATTTATTTTCTTATTAATAAAAAGTTTAATAAATATCATAAAAAATCTAATCAACATCAAAAATAAATATTTTGATCATCAAAAGTATTGCACATATTTGTAGTTCACTTAGCTAAAAGTTTCATATTTATATTTTTGTTAATATCTCATTATTATCTATACTTAGTTAGTCAAAGGTTACATATTTATATTTGTAAGGTTCATTTCATGTAGTGTTTAGTTAACATCTAAATAAATATTTCTATCTATAAGATTATTTGATAGTATTTTTAGGTGTTATTATTAATTTTCAAGACTTTTGTTTGTAAGATAAGATAAAAGATTTTTTAAGATTTTTTTGGAAAACAATAATCTATAAAGATTTTTTTTTTTTTAATGTATTGATTATGCTTTTCAAAGATATTCAATAGGGACCAATAAGTACTATGTTACAGTAAGTATTAACCATAAGGAGTGATTTATATTTTTTTGTAAGACTATTTTTCTACATTAATATCAAGAGGGTGATAGTTAAATATTTAATGTTTTGTTCATTTGTATTTTTTAGAATGAAGTCTCAAATTTAGATACAATTGTCATTCAAAGCATTATTTTAAATTATCATTAGAAATAAGATGGAATAGTTTTTTATTTTATTTATTTATTTTAGAATATTAATAAGAAGTTGATAGTTAAGTCTTTAATGGTTTTTCTTGTTTTAAAAATTTTAGGACAAGAATCTCAAATTTAGGTGTAATTATCATTGAGATGATTTCTTTGACTCACCATTTCAAAGTGACATTACATATTAATTTTTTATGTGATTTTCTCTCTAATTTTATTTACATGAAGAAATTTTATGGTAGTTTTCAAAAAAGCATATTCTATTTTTGTGTGAATAATATACTACAATAGCTTTCTAAGCCTTATCAAATTACATGTTGAAAAAAAGTGATACTGTGTCAATAATAGCACTATGTTATTATAAAAGAGTTAGAACTCAATTTGTGACTACGTAGAACTTTCTTTGTTCTTCTCATGAAAATATTATTTAAATTTATTTTTATATTAAGTATTTCAAGCCTAGTTATTAACATGACAATCGTGGGATCTTAGCAATTAACGTTATCATTAACTATAGGTTAGTATCAACATTTTTGACAAGTTCCCTAATATTAAGCAACTTTATGTAAATTAAGGTTTTGCATAAAGAATCATTATTGATAGAAGTAATTATTATCTATCTGATAAGTAGGAGATATTTCCCACAATAAATCAAAATGTTCAACTATTTTTTAATATCAAATTGTTCAACAATCAAAAGTACATTTTTACCAATGAAAAAATAATTGTATTCCACTTTTTTGTATAACTAAAGTGTAAAAATATCATTGATTGTTTGACCATTGAATGGTTTAATGTGATTTTGTAATTCATATCGATGGAGAGATCTAGAATAGTAAAAAAAATTGCGACATAATTCTTATTTAAAAATAATAATTTTATATTCAACAAAGAAAAATTCCTTCATCAAAAAAACATGCCTTCCTAGTTTTGTAACTAACTACTTTGGAGACATAAAGGTTATAATATTATGAGGAACTCAAGGAGGTAATTTCTGTATATCCATTTTGTTCACAATAGTTATAAATATAAGAAATTAATTCTTATTAAATGATAAAATTTAAAAAAATGGTACCCATAATTAATATTCCAGAGTCATTGACACTAATAAATTTTAGTAGAGTTTGGATAAATGGTACAAACATAAAATCCATCGATGTGAACTATAGTATTGCACTACAAACAATCCTATCAATATAAGACATGTAATAGGAGTCATTGCATTTGAAAAGAAAAAAACCATTTAAATATTACTAAGTAGAAATGTGCAAAATTATTAACAAGTTATGTATAATGAAGCTAAATGATGTAAAATATGTTAGAAATGTATAGAAATAAAAAATTTCACTCTTGATAAATTATTATCAAGTTTATGAAAGTCATTTACCCCTTTGGGTGATTTCTATTATCTAAATAATAACAATAAAGTTCACATTACAAATACTTTTTGTGACCCGCTTATTATAATATATGGAATAGTACTTAAGAGAACATTTGTAACAAAATTTGCACCAATTATCAAAATTTATATTGTTCAAAACCATCAAGGCTTATCTTTGTTAACTATTATAATTATATTTTTTAAATAATAATTATTTGCACTAAAAAATAAACCAATTTCACAAACTTTAGGAAAGAGTTCTAATATTTTCATTTTTATAACTTGTACTATGAAAAAATAATAGATTTTAAAAATATTACGGTCAAAGACAAATGATAATTTATAACTAGCTAAAGAACTCAAGAAGCACATGCAAAGAAGAGAGAACCATGTCAACCAAATGGGTATGTGCAGGATCATGGTGGGCCATAATAGGCCCTCAAGAGGCGATGCAAAATTAGAAAAACAAAGTTAGGCAACTTAACATGAAAATTTGAGTAGGTTATCAACATAATTTCAAAAATATGTAATGATAAAATTTAGTAAATCAAGTGTAGTCTATAAGCTACTAGTAATTTTTTGAAAAAAAAATCTATTTGGTGAAAATTTGAAATTTCAATGAGTAATGCTAAATTTTAGGAAATAAATAAAAAGTAGGTGTATGACTAACCAACTTAAGTACAATCAAAATATAATATTTTTGTATGAAAAATTAAATATAAATAGAGGACACATGTCCAAATGTACCACATTTTTTTGTAATTTTTTTTTCCAAGAAAATGATTTCTTATGATTTTTTCACTAGAACTTTTTAAAAATACAGAAACTTACAATATCTATGAGCACCATAACTTAGTCAAAACTTTATGAAATTCAAATTTTTTAATCTTATACTATGCAAAGCATAGGATGTGGAGCATCATTTGGATTCAAAAAAAGTATTTTTTTTAAAGTTATAGATGTTTTCCATTAGACTATCAATTAGGACTTTAGTCGTAATGCATGTAGAAAATCAATAATATTTCTTTATTAAATTAAAAATAAGGCATAATTTATATTGATGGAAGGTTGACCATTTCCTTAATAAACCCTTTTTGTTTAATCAATTTTGGGTTAAAAATATTCATCAACCACATATGCAAAGTCCGGAAAACCAAGGAAAACTTCCAAACATGTTTTTTCGTGTTGACTTTCTAGGTTTGGCACATCCAAGCCAAATCCTAAAACAATCGCAAGGTAAATTACAAGGTTATAGGTTTTTATTAGAAAAAATGGATATCACTTATTATTGCATATCCATTTGTAACACATATATGTTAATAACAAATATCAGTTACAACAAGATATCTGATATTAGTTAGTATTGGATATTAGATGCTAATGAATATATTTGTTACCTCTTTGTATGTTTTTAAATTGTTTGTTAGTTTTTTATTATACATAATTTGTTAGTCTATAATATATAATATGTAATAATCTAAAATATAATAATCTATAATATTTGATATTAATATATACAATATATAATATAATATAATTTATTATATTAATACATAATATATATTTAAACTATTATATATGCTTGATATAACATTTTATATTAAATAAATTATGTTTCCCTCTATTCCTCTTATAATCTCCATTTTGGACACATTGTCCCTCTATCTATAGGTTTACCTCTCCTACTATCCATCCCACCTTAGACCTATATGTACCTAGCTCTCTCTCTCTCTCTCTCTCTCTCTCTCTCTCTCTCTCTCTCTCTCTCTCTCTCTCTCTCTCTCTCTCTCTCTCTCTCTCTCTCTCTCTCTCTCTCTCTCTCTCTCTCTCTCTCTCTCAGGGTGGGCTTCCTAGTGTAGTAAGGGTTTGATCGAATTCTATTTCGAATTATCCACTAGTGTAAAAGACCAGAGAAATGTGTACCATCCTAAAATGTTAGCACCCATTATTAGATGCTTAGTTAGGCCCCACTTTGGAGATTCCAAGATTTCATGTCCATTTTGCTTTATTTGGCTACCTATTTCCCCTAATTTGGAATCTTCCCTATCTTCCTAGTTTTCCATTCAAATCTTGGTGCTTTCTCCTAGGAACAAAATGCCCTAGGATTTTTGTTCCCCAAGGATTGGGCCCAAATTTTAACTAAAGCCTCATTGTAGTATTTCAGTGGAAAATTAGATACCATGGTCAGTATGACTTAATTTTGAATCCCAAATTGTGCGATGAGGTGTATAAAAACCCCATCTCTCCTCATTTTGGTAACATAGAACTAAAATCCATAAGCAACCATAATCAATATTTTTCATTCAAGTAATCAAGTGAATTCAATATTTGCAGGCAAGCATCTAGGATCTAGCATCTCTCCAAGCATCGAAGGCATTTTGAAGACAATATTCTCCACTGCAGCAATATTTTCTCTCATGATGGCCAAGTAGAGGATTTCTAAAGAAAGCAATAAGATCCATTGACCATCCTTATGCATTTTTTCTCCATAGAAAGTGTTCAATCAAGCATAACAATATTGAAGATCTAAGAGTTTCATTCATAGATCCATGCATTTGTGAAGGAATCCTTAATTCCTTTTTACATTCCAAGGTTAACAAAGACACATTTGAGCATCTTCAAGAATATGTGAGATCTTAATATCCATTTGATGAACTATAACTGATTGAATGTTAGAAGATGATAAGTTGATGATCACCAAGCTGCAGAAAGTAAATGCTAGACATTAAATTAGTTAATGTATTATACTGTCATTGATGTCAACTTGATAAATCTGATTGGTCATATACATATTGTCATAGGCTTCAAGAAATCAAACAGATAAAGTTTATGTTATCGGTAAACATAAAAATATAGTGTACACCGAGTGACAGTAAACACTGACAGGCAGTGCACACCGACAGACAGAGAACCCCGAGTAGTTCATAGTGTACACTGAGCACTGCAATACCGAGCATAACTGAAGTGGTCACCGAGAAGAACTGAATTTGATGCTCGAGGAAAATTGGAGTCAATGACCAAGCAAACTAAGAGTTGATGACCGAAATCAACTAGATTTAGAAAATGACAAAATACTTAGCTGGTAGGAGCTATATTTAGAGTTAACTAATTGATTGCTTTGTTTTCATCGATTAGTTGAACTAAAGATTTAAAGCTAGTCTTATTCACAGTTGTGAAGGATAAATCTATGGAATTAAACTAAAGAAAAGATTTAAAGATTAAAGCAATGCATGGCGAGATTTGTGGATCAAGAAGCAATCTACGTCAAGAACAAGAAAGACAAGGAGATTGAACGGTGAAATCATGTCTATATAAAGAGACAAGTAATTCATTATGAAGAGAGGAATGCTGAATATAATTCTGGTGAAGATAGAAGTATTCATGCAAATCTGATCATACAGGCTGAAGAACAGAGCCGAGAAATTCTATAGACACTGAGCAACAAAAGCAAGAACATTCACCGAGAAGAAAGAATAAAGAAGGGGAGAAAAGGAATTGAAGAGAACATTGATCAGAGAGGTATTATGGACTAACAATAGATCTAAAAATCTAAAAGTTAAAGTTTTATTATTGAACAGATCATTTATTGTTTCAGTTTAACCATTGATTCAGAAAATCTCTTAACCGAGTGGGATTTAACCATCCTTATTGTATTGAGATACTCAAGAGTATCAAAAGGTTTTCATGTTGACAACATAGTGAATGCTAGGTCAAATGATAAACTGTTAGTTTTGAATCATCTAACAAGGTTGCACTTAACAGTATGTTTGTAACCTTTAATAGGGTTGGCTCTTCATCGAGCTCACTTCAAAAGAGTGAAAATTTTGGGTTACTAGTCCCAAGTGGTTTTTCCCTTAACAGGGTTTCCACGTTAAAAATCCATGTGTCAAATGTGTATATGGTTCATTACTTAGATGTTTTTCTTTACACATTACTAAAACAAGATTGGTCGGTAAACACTAAGTTTATTTACTGCTACTCAGTAAAGCTTAGAAAAAGATAAACAAAACATTCACCGAGCAGTATATATTTGAAAAGAGTACTTAAAGGCATACATCTTGTAGGACTGAAAGATAACTAGAGGTATTATATTTCTAATATAAGTTTTGGTTGGATTATTGGATTAATGTTTAAGGCCACTGATTCACCCCCTAGTTATTCTAACAATTAGTATCAGAGCTAGTGTGCTTGGAAGAGAGTTTAAAGAATCAAGCTAAAGATCACAAGATGAGTAAAAGGGATGTGCCTAAGTTGAACAAAGACAACTTTGCATCATGGAAAATCATGATAAGACTCCACTTTACTTCCTATCTATGCTATTAGATTTTCATGTATTCAAGAGATGAGGTGCAGTAATGATATAACTCTAGATGCATTGGTTGGAAGGCTAACAAAATTTGAGTTGAACAATTTTGACAATTATTCTCCTAATCCCAACAATTTTGAGTTTGTATTCAAAGCCAAATTAAGCCTTGGTAAGATGGATAGAAAAGGAAAATAGATTGACAATGATAGTGACAATGAATTTGATGATGAAGATCTAGAAATCATTTAAGCACTACTTGCAAAGAGAGCTTCCAAAGGAAAAGGAAAATACAAAGGAAGAATACCATTAATTTTATTCTCATGTGACAAAGTTGGCCACATTGCTTCTAAGTGTCCAAACAAAGAAGACAAATATGAGAAAAAGTTCAACAAGTACAAAGGCAAGAAAGATTTCAAAAGTTACAAAAGCTACAAGGATAAAGGTAAGAAATCTTTGTTAGAATAGTCCCAAAGGATAACTGAGAGAGGGGGGGGGGGGGGGGGGGGGAANGGGGGGGTGAATCAGTTATCAGCTAATTTAATTCTTTTCTCTTATTAATTCTAGAATACCATAAAATAAATGCACATTCAGATAACACAATAGACAACACCACAATTTGGTTATGGGGAAACCAAATGATAAAAACCCCGATGGGAATTAGCACCCACAATGAACTATACTTGTTTATAATAATCCCTATTAGAAGATCTTGCAACCCTGTTAGGAGTTTTTCTTTACAATGCAATAAATGTAGTGACCTGGTTAAGGGTCTGACTCAGTTAGGATTCTTTTACAAATAACCCTGTTAAGGGTGAGGACTCACTGTCTAAAAGCTCACTGCTTCAATGGTGAAGGCTACAACCTTCTATAGAACAGATATGCACTATATCTGATGATGAACTGTAGAGTAGACCTGCTATCTTGATTAGTTCTAATGTAATGTAATCTTCCACTTCTTCTTCACATACATCCTTGATGAATGAAACTTAACTGATATTTTGCTCTGCACCTTTTTTGTCTCTTTTCTTATCATTCACACTTGGCATTCATCAAATGAACTAATATAAGTATCTTTTCCAAAGGATGTGATCTTCGTCAGCTCAAGGAGTCCCTTCACTACTTCTTTAGTCGGCCATATCAACCATGCAATCAGATTTGAATCACGCAACTCAAACTGGATGGACGCGATGCTTCACAAAGTCGGCTCCACCAAATCAACTCCAACATTACAATTCTATTAGAACATGTTTTGCACCTTTAGAGAATCATCTGGAACTCATAACTCAACATGAATACAAACACACATATCCCAAAGATAGGCGCAACTCAAGAAATAATGTTATTACGTCGGCTCTTCTCAGATAGTCTTCTGTCGCTGTAACTGTCATAACTGAATAACATAACATAATTGAAAATTCATATCTGAGTCTGCGTGTATGAACAAAACATCCAAAGCATGTCTAAAACATGAATATAACCATGCAAGGATTAATAGCATCATTCTGATAAGTACATACAGAACACTGCTGTATATTATATGTTTTTATCAATGACAAACATACAATCAACTAGCTGCCAGAAGTAAATATCGAACAATCTTGTTATATTGCAAAAGATTCTGATAGTGAAGAAAATGAAGATGAAATGGTTTACATTGCTATTAAGGATGAGTTAGACAATGAAGAAAATGAAAAGACTGCACTTTTCTCTCATGTTAATGACACTTGGATAATTGATAGTGGTTGTTCTCACCACATGACTGGTGATAAAAATAAATTTGAACATCTTGAGCACTATGATGGTGGGAGTGTCAGATTTGGGAATAATGAACCTTGCTATGTGAAAGGTAAAGGTTGTATTGCTCTAACTGAAGGAATCAAATGTGATAATTCTTATTGGGTTGAAGGACTAAGGCATAATCTGCTAAGTGTGGCACAACTGAATAACATTGGTTTCAAGGTAGAATTTATGAATGGTAAGGCCAAGCTCCTGGATGCTAAAGGAAACCTAGTTGGAACTGGCAGGCAAACAAAAGGTAATCTATTCTATCTTAATCTCACTGAAAGTTCATATTTTATTGCACAAGTAGAAGAAAGCTAGTTATGGCATAAAAGGTTGTGTCATGTGAACTTTGATAACCTAGTCAACATAAGAAAGAATAGAAGAGTAAGAGGGTGATCCCACAAAACTATGTCCCACTTTTTGGCCAACTTTGACACTGAAACGAACATTCTGAAACAAAACTTCACTTTCAAACAGCTATTGTCGTAAAACCATTAAGAATTTGAAGATGATATAAACTAGTGAATTTTAGCATTTTGTTTCTAGTTTATAAATATATTTTAAAAAAACAAAATGGAATTTATTTGTATCCATTTTTCCTTCTCCTTCAAAATTGTTTGTGTGAAAAATCAACATTTTTCAGGAGTGACACTCACTTTGATCAACATAACAATTTTTTTAATAAAATTTATAAGCACGTAATTATTTTGAATTTAGGTTTGTAACACCAATATCTAGAGAATCCATTTGGTTTCATTCAATTTGGTTGAATATTTTATAGTTTATTGAGTTATGAAGTATCATTAACTATAATTTGGACATAGCTTCACTTGGATCGCTCTAACTCTATCTCGATATATCAAAATTCATTTATTCTTTGTTTGATAGAAAGGTAACATAAATACCTATTTCCTAGATATTTTTTATAAATTTTTTTCCCATAATTTACTATTTTTCCAGAAGCATCGAACAAAGAAATCGCTAAATGGTTAGACAACCTATGTTTAGTAAAAATTAAAAAGAAAAGTCTTAATAAACTCAATATATATAAAAATCATAATCATTGGAAAGCTTTCTCTGAGTACTATCATCCTGTATTTGGGTTTGTCAAATGATTTTATTTGATCCCACAATAAGTTAATGTCAAAGATATTTTTTGTCAGCATTTTGATGGGTGCAAAGGAGACTCAATCATAGGTGTGAGTGAGGAGTAGAGAGATTATACCAAAGGGATTTTGATCCAAGAGGCTTTTATCTAACCATTTTCAATTTACTCCTTCAAACGAGAGCTCTTAAGGCTTAAATCATCATATTTTCTTAAAAACGTGTAATTGCAACAAAAATGAGGATGTTCAAAAAAGTGGAACACACTATTGTGGGACTACCCAAGAGGTATTCCTATTTTGAAGAAGCCTAAATTGGTGATATGCAAACAATATCAAATTGGGAAGATGGGCAAAACTAGTTTCAAGAGCAAGAATTACAATACTGAAGAAGTCTTGGAGGTAGTTCATACTGATCTATGTGGACCAATTGGAAAAACAAGTTACATTAGAGAGAAGTATTTCATTCTATTTGTTGATGATCATTCCAAAATGATGACTGTTATGTTTCTCAAGGAGAAATTAGAAGCTTTTCAGAAGTTTAAGTGGTATCTTGCCAAAGTTGAGAAGGAAACAAGAAAGAAACTAAAGGGCCTAAGATCTGATAAAGGAGGTGAATTCATTTCTAATGAGTTCAATGATATATGTAATGAAAGAGGAATCAAGAGACAAGTATCTGCCCTTGATACACCATAGAAAAATGGAATGGTAGAAAGAAGAAACATATCTATTATGGATTGTGCAAGAACTTTGATGATTGAAAAGAACTTTGCAACCAGTTACTAGAAGGAAGCTATCAGCACTATAGTTCACACCTTGAACAGAGTTCAACTGAAGAAAGGTATTTATCACACACCTTTTGAATTATGGTATGGCTATAAACCCAATGTTTGTTATTTCAAAGTATTTGGAAGTAAACATTACATCTTAAAGGAAGAAAGAAATGGAAAATTTGATGTAAAAAGTGATGAAGGCATATTCCTAGGCTACTCCTATAAAAGCAAAGCATATAAATGTTTGAATCTTTCTATTCATAAAGTCATAGAAAGTGTGCATGTGAATATTGATGAGTTTTCAGAAAGAAGTGAAGAATAGAGTAGTAAAGAGTCTGAGGACTACATGAATTTTGTGTATTGTGAACCTGACACTATACCTAAGACATAAGAAATGGTGATTGGACTACAACCATTGGTACAAATTATTAATTCATCAGCACAAACTTTGTTACAACCTGTGCAACATGAGCTGCTAACAGTTGCAACCAAGTTGCAGACAGAGGGAACCGAGTCTCAAACAAAGGGAACTGAGTTTCAGACAAAGGGAACCAAGTCTCAGATAGTGGAATCGGAGTCTCAGTCAGAAGAGAAGAACAAAATGTTTGAGCATGGTTAACCAAGTGGAACAAGCCTAGAATCAAAGAAGAAGGAACATGTACTTGCAAAATATGTTAGAATGCAGCATGCACCTGAACAAATAATTGGAGATCAGATAGAAGGTATAGTGATAAGGAACAAACTTAAAGGTACATGTTTGCTTAGTGAAATTGAACCTAGAACCATGAAAGATGCTTTCAATGATGAAATATGGATAGAAGCGATGAATGAAGAAATTGAGAAGATAGAAAAGAGAAAAACCTGGACTCTTGTGGCTAGACCAAAAGACAAGAATGTAATTGGTACTAAGTGGGTTTTTAGAAACAAGTTGAATGAAAAAGGTGAAGTTTCTAGAAAGAAGGAAAGATTAGTGTGTAAAGGATATGCTTAGGAAGAGGGTATTGATTATGGAGAAATTTTTTCTCCTGCTACAATACTTGAAGGAGTCAGAACTCCTGGCATATGCAGCACATAAAGGTTTCAAGGTATACCAAATGGATGTAAAATATGCATTCTTGAATGGAATTCTAGAAGAGGAAGTATATATTGAGAAACCTGAAGGTTTTGCTGATCTTGACAAAAGGAATATGGTGTTCAAATTGCACAAAGCCTTGTATGGACTGAAGCAAGCTCCTAGAGCTAGGTATAAGAGACTACATGGTTACCTAGTAAGTATTGGATTTCAGAGAACTAATGACAATAGTAGCTTGTACATCAAAGAAGGACCTCAGAAAAAGATACTATTAGCATAGATATTTGTTGATGATATACTATTCACTAGATATGATGATTTATGCAAAGAATTATCTGAAGGTACGAGTAAGGAATTTGAGATGTCTATGTTTGGAGAAATCAAATTCTTTGTTGGTTTAAGATTTCATCAGATGAAGGATGGTATCTACATTACTCAGTCTAAATACATCAAAGAGATACTGAAGAAATTTGGAATGGAAGATTCCAGACCAGTTGGGACACCTATGTCTACTGGACATAAGTTGTCTAAGGATGATGACTCAAAGGAGGTAAATCAGACTACCTACAGATCCATGATTGGTAAACTTAAATATGTTGTTCACACTAGGCTTGATATTGCATTGGCAGTTGGTATTGTTGCAAGGTTTTCAGATAATCCTAGAGAAAATCATTTGATGGCTATCAAAAGGATTCTAAGATATCTTAAGGGAACTAAAGAATATAGTTTATGGTATAAGAAAGGAGGAAAATTTGATTTAAAGACTTTTACTGATGTTGATTGGGCAGGAAGTGTTTGATGACGTTAAGTTTTTCCATTAGTATACTTAAGTGAAAAACATGATAAAGGTCATCGATATAGGCATACCTGATAGACAACACACTGCATACCTAACGAGATGAAAATGCTTATCATAAAGATGCTAAGTATAGAATTTCCCAATGAATATTGTCAAGTGTTGAACCAATGACAAAGGAAAAGAGGACATCACCGATGAAACATCGCCGACAGATCCAAAATCACTAAACCGACGGTACAGTTTTATGAACATCACCGATAGAGAAGAAAAGGAAAGGAACCCAATGAAGCATTCAATATAGGGAAACCGATAGAGCAGAAGCCCGACAGAGAAAAGAAAGAAAGAAACCTGATAGACTGATAGAGCAGCCCGACCATCAGAACCGATAGTCAATTAAAGAACCCGCAAAAAGTGGATCTGACTTTCCACATCAGATAAAACATTGTAATTCTATTTATAGAGTTTTTATTTGTTTTAAATCATTACTTGAGGGTCAAGCAAGTATATTGTAAATGTTTTAAAGCATCCTAACAGATCTAAAACATAACTAACTAAAGATCAAGGTCAAGTTGTAAACCTTGAATCTAGAGTTAA